>JAHBCN010008692.1:0-37844 GCA_019359885.1 Listronotus oregonensis | reverse complement strand
AAATTTAACAACTAATTCAACAATGGGTTAAATTAACAAAGAGAGAAAAATAAAAACTCTTGGCAACAGGGCATAACTTAAATCTTAGCTATTTATTAAAACATAAGTTCGGGATTTTTCGTTTAAAATAGAAATAAAATATAAAAAAAATGGTTTGGCACTATAACAAAGTAATTTTATATATTATCTTAAAAAATAGGCAGTAGGATAGATTTCTCAAGTGACCAATGCTGCAGAACTTCTTTAAATTTGTTTTTTTTTACCAGGTTTATTTATGCTTATTATATTTTATCGATAAATTCAGGTAGTATCACATCTAGAGTAGACGAAGTATTTGGTTTTTTTTCCTAGAAAATTGCTGTTTAAATGTAATAAATATTAGTAAAACTATTTATTATCAATATTTTATTACTTACTGTAGGAATTTTCTAGGGTAATTTTTTAGAAAGAAAATGTAATAAATTTAAAATAATAAGGATATGTCTTAGCTAAAAAGGCTTTTAACGGGCATTATCAACAGTGAAAATGATAAACTGCATAATTTGAATTTAAAAAATATAAAAAGCCTTTTAAACAAATCGGTATACATATGAAATTCTTTTCATTTTTTGTTTTTTTAAAAAGAATAGATGGATATATAAAGCTGTATAGTACTTAGGAAATAAATAGTTTAACCAATATTATTTACACTGCACCGCAAAATTAACGCATAATTTTAAAAATTAAAAAATTGGCCTGATAAAATTTTTTCAACGGACGCCAATGAATTTAAATTATTTCCTTATGATATATTTTGAATATTTTCGGAGAATGTTTTTGTATCCAGTAGGCAAAAGCGGATTTTGTTTACAATATAAAAAAAAAGATAACTAAACCAGATTTCTTTGGGCATTTTTGCCACTTAGATGCGTGATTTTGTTTGTACGCTTGTATTGACAACTTTAAGATTCGTATAATTAAAATGGCTCAAAACGTTCGTAAATTAGAAATCTTTCGGTGAGGAACGTGCTGCTGCCAAGCGCTGTGGGAAGGATTGTCGCAAGTTTCACTTCGAATTGGGGGTCCCAATCGCTGTATCCAGAGCATTGGCACGATTTCGCGAGACCAACAGTAATGAAAGAAGACGTGGACAAGGACGCCATAGGGTCACAACACCAACCAAGACCGATTTTTGCGATTACAGGCCAGAACTGGTTTGTTACAAGCACTGCACTCAGCAAGAATTTTCCCCCAGGTATAATTACCGTATTAGTCAAGATACAGTGCGAAGAAGGTTGGGAAATCGGAATTACCCCTATCAAGCCGCAAAGGGCCCCTTCTAACCGCAGACCATCGAAAGGTCTTCAGTTCGCTCAAGAGCATCGAAATTGGGGAGAACACGACTGGGGCAATGTATTGTTCACTGATGAGTCAAGATTTTTTCTTTTTTTGATGACGCCTAGAAGAGTATATCGACGTCCTGGTGAAGATACGTCAATGCAACATGGTTGGAAGAGTAAGCTTGGTGGAGGTTCTTTTTGGTATGGGGGGCATTAGTTTGGGAAACCCGCACGGAATTGGTTTTCTTTCTGAGAGATCGTCTGAAGCTATCGATACATAACGCACATTTTAGAACCCCATGTGATGCCATATGCCCCCCTTTTTGGACCTGAATTTTTTTTAATGCACGATAATGCACGCCACACGTTGCCCGAGTCGTACAAAATTTCCTCCAGGAGGTCGAAATTCCCTTTTACCTTGGCCAGCAAGGAGTCCTGACCTTAACCCTATTGAACACCTATGGGACAATATGGGTCGTAGGGTTAGAGCCTTTTTACCTCCCCCCCGAGACCTTAATGAACTTTCTTTAGTATTAGTCAAATCTGGGATCACATGGATCAGGAGCCATCAGAAACCTAGTTTTAAGTATGCCTAGAAGATGTGAAGCAGTAATAAGGGCAAGGGAGGCAATACACGTTATTAAATATTGTAATTTTATACCAAATTCGAAATAAAAAATTTCGTTTACTAACCATTTTTTCAATATGGTAAAAAAATCTGCTTTGAAATTATTTGAACCATTTTTATTTACTGAATATAGGAAAATATATCATAAACAAATAATTAAGACCCATTGGCGCCAGTTAAAAAAATAATAGGCCAATTTTTCAATTTTTTAAATTATGCGTTAATTTTGCGGGGCAGTGTATTAAACTAAAAAAGCAATTTTCCGACAAAAAAACAGAAATATTTTGTCTACTCTAGATGTAATACTACTTGATTTTATCAATTAAATGTAATAGGCACAAATAATATTAAAGAATAAAAAATCAAATTTAAAGAAGTTCCCTGCAGTATTGGTCACGTGAGCTATTTATCCTACGGCTTATTTTTAAACCTCGTATTTTCATTTTTTTTTTAAATTACATTTTGGTGGTTTTAGATAAAAAATTATGTATATTATATATAACAGCTGTTACAAAATTCCATCTGCGCAGTGCTGCTCCCTACAGACAACAACAGGCACCACGTATATCAGTTGTTCCCAAGATTTAGTGGGTTTAGTGTAAAGACCCTGTATATCCAAGCAAGATTGATGCATTTTTTAAGTGTTTACCGGTGTGTTTTCTTACTTCAAAACATTTTGTGGGTGTTGGATTTTTAAATCCAAAACATGTAAAAAAATTAAAATCTTTCTAGGATTTATATTTTGTGCCATACGAGGTTTCCATACTAAGCCATTGATATAAAATTACCTTGTTAAAATGCCAAACCTGTTTTTTTATATATTTTAAGCAAGGTAATATTAAAAAAAAAAAATATGCGTAGTCGATTTTAAACGCAAAATCCCGAACTAAATTATGCCGACAACCATTGCATTAAATATTTAAAAATGTGTTACGTTGCCAAGATTTTGCATTTTTCACTGTTTGTTAGTTTAGCTTGTTGTTAACTTCATTGTTACCTTTAACAATGAGTTCGCACTCGGCTGTAAATTTTTTGATTTGGTTAGTGTTGGCTTCTCACTTTACCTGAAGTTGAGCTTTATTCTTGTTAACAGAAAATTGGGGAAACTGACAATGTAGAGTCCACATATTACACTAATTTAGGCCCTAACTTCTATTGAATTATAGTGTATTTTTTTAGCCATCGATTAAAGCATAATATTGGGATTCTTTCATTTGTACCACAGACATTAACACAGACAATATTCTTTCTAACACAGTGTGCTTCCAGAGCGCAAATATTGTACACTGTCATTTTCTAACATCTACATTTTTACAGTCGGAAAAGGTTTATTAAAGAGTTGGAAATTAGTCCTATATCCGCATTTTTTTAATAAAAGACGTTTGTTTATAACATTTAATTTCGATTATTAGAAAAAGGTTTATTATTTAATAAATTTAAATTGCAGCATTTTCCAATACATAACAAATCTGCACCAAAGGCAGTTTAGTTTACTAACGCGGATCTTTTAGGCTCAACTAGAACCTAAAAGACCCTTTTGGGTAGTTTATGCCCTTAAGATACGGCTTCCCTTATTTGGATTGGATTATAAGTTTCTGGCTTTGACAATAGTCAATTCGCCAGCTCTCCTCTTGGGGAGTTAAAATGCCTTCAGTCTAAAGTCACACCAAAGCTTAAGGTACTGATACTGATATTGTCATTGAGAAAATATTGAAACAGCTTTTTTAATTAGGTTCATTAAGATAGCTTATGTTTTCTTTAACTATATTTTAAGAGTAAAGTAAGTCTCTGTGCATAATCTACATATGTTGTTATTTGAAACCCTAAGCTCACTTATTTTTAGTTGAAAATAGTATAAAGACAGTTTTTATTTTTATATTATATATATATATATATATATATATATATATATATATATATATATATATATATATATAATATATATATATATATATATATATATATATATATATATATATATATATATATATATAAAAAAAAAAAAAGGAGGAGGGAAGTCTTCCCCCATTTAAAAACAACAAAGGTAAAAAATTTTTTGGGTATCGGTCCATGGCCCGGGTACCCGGTTTTTTTGTTATATATATATATATATATATATATATATATATATATATATATATATATATATATTTTTTTTTTTTTTTTTTAAAATGAAAACGTATGGCTTTAAAATTTTTAAAGGATGACATATTATATCATAAGGTGCCGATTTTGGATAGTATAACATGTGTCTATCATTCCGGTTTTAAACCCGGAAACGACATCAACTTTGATTTTTTCAAAAAAAACACCCTGTATATTTTTCGAAATTTGGATTCTACGGATCATTTCTGATAAAAAATTTTTTTTTATACCCTATCCCCTATCTCTCCCTTTTTTTAAAAAAAGGCCGATTGAAGATGTCCAAACGACCGAAATTATGCAGTTTTGGGGAAAACTTATAAATGTTATAAAAATTTTATATGTTTAATTTAATTCTTTCTAAAGACCCTTTGTTTGGTCATAATAAAACTATTTTGGCTTAATCGGAAGTGCTGTAAAAAATTGACTTTTCTAAAAATTTTCTTAAAAATTTTTAAATTAACACCCTGTATATATTTTTTTAAATTTGGATTGTACGGCCTTTTTCCTAATATAAAATCTATATTATATCATATACCTTTTCTTTCTTAGTTTTTGAGAAAATTATTTACCTCTATAACTGCATAATGTGCGGTCGTTTGAACATTTCAATCGCCCTTTTCTAAAAAACCCAACAAAGATGGGTTTGGAATAATAAAAATTTTATATCGGGAATTCCCGTAGAATCCAAATTTTAAAAAAATATACAGGGTGTTGCTTTAACTTTTTTTAAGTAACATTATTAAAAAAGTTCATTTTCGCAGTACTTCCGGTAAAGCCGGAAATAGTTTTATCATGACCTCCACAGATAGAGTCTTCGGAAGAATTAAATTAAACATAATACATTTTTTTAAAAAATTTATTTGTTTTCCCATAAAAATGCATAATGTGCGGTAGTTTAGACATCTTTAATCGTATATTATATATATATATATATATATATATATATATATATATATATATATATATATATATATATATATATATATATATATATATATATATATATATATATATATATATATATTTTTCGGTCATTTAAAGATATTTTTCTACAAGTTTTTATACAGTGATCTACTTTTTAAAACTTAGTAAATTATTTCCAATGTGTGACTACAAAATTTGAAAGTATCTAGTAAAAATGACTGAAACATTAAAAGTAAATCATATTATTGGTAAAACGTCGGTTTTATTAAAAATATGCAGATAATCAAGAATATATTTTAAAAATATCGTTGATTTGGTCTTTAATTTAAAAACGCGAAATCCAATATTTGATGTTTATCCTTTAAGTTTCTCTAAATTCCCTAAAATAAACCTTTTTGCATTACTTAAGAGACATCACATTTTGATTTAGTATAAAAATATTTATGTGAAGATAAACTTTTAGCGTATTTCTATTTAACATTAACCTTGTGGAATACGAACTACCCCAAAATCAATCATTTAACAAGAACACCTATTGTCACCAAATATTGATAGATAACTATGAAAGGCAAACCTGAAGGAATCTCACATCAGAGAGCCACTGGATGGGGCGAAAGTAATAATTGTAATTTTGTTTTATTGCAAATGTAACTACTGTTATTTAAAATTTTAATTACTGTTGAGCATGAACATCCTCCCAGCCAAATACATGACATCCATGATCAAGGTGGGTTTATTACAATAAATATTCGGTAGCTGAAGGGAATCTTAAAGAATCGGTGAAGAACAAAATTTAGGTTTCGAAGCAGATATTTCATGAAAAATCTAGTGCTGGTAAAGAAGTCATCAGAACTAGATAGTGCGTGATTATTTTGGATAGGAACCCTCTCGGTCCTGTTACATTGAACAACTATTCTAATTATTGTAATATCATTCTGAATAAAATTTGATTTTTCAATAGGTCCACATTTCTATTTCTGATGTTTACAAATTACTGACCGGTAAGTATTCACTTACAGATTACTAATTTGTAAATATCACTTACAGATGACCTAATTTAATCAGTAAAGTTGCAATATCACCTGAACGTGCAAAAAAATCAAAGATAATACTACTACGGATAGATGGTTCATTTAAATGGGGCGTTTTGAATCAGTTCGGAGATATCAATTCTTCCGTAAATGCGAATAAAATTAAGTCAGTAACCCCTGCCCCAGCGAAACGAGGTACGAAACCATCTGCGACGTTGCCAATGTCTGTCGCTTGTACCTTATTCGTAATACGAAGTAGCGAAAGCGGGCGGCTAAACGGGTTGTGTATTTTCTTGTCGCGTTTTATCACGCCAATAGTAAAGGCCTGCCGGCAACACTGTTTACCTTTCGTTCAAGGATTGAAATGCATAGCGCAAAAATCTCTCGATGGACATCGGCTCGCGTTAGCCAAAGTCCATTAGGGGTATCACAGCATTGAATGGTTTATTTTATCCGTAGTAGTATTATCTTTGAAAAAAATGTATGTAACAGCTTCCTAGGCAACCAGAAGTCAGAAAAACTATTCCAATCTTACAAGACGTTGAATTGCAATATGTCATCTAAAGATACTTAGATCTGGAATTTCAAAAAAATACGAAATATATAAAGAATATAAACAAAATATATTATACCAAAAATTTATAAAATATATATATTTTTTTAATTTTATTTTTTGTAGCAGATCTATAGTGGCAAAGGTTGTTTTTATAAATTCATAACATTAAAATCAGCCTATAAAACATTATTTTATTCAATTAAGAGATGAGGATATATTTTTGTAATACCGGATCTTAGACTATAAGTTGAATTTGCTTTGTTTCCATTTAGAATTCTTTCCTGCAAAAGGTGCAGTTTTAGACAATCACGGCGAAATATTTCACCAGCAAATGGAGGAGAGGTATGGTGAAAAATTTATTTCAAACAGACGACAAAAAAGTGTAACTGTGACTTAAATATTAAAAAAGTTAGTTTGGTTAGTATTAGGTGCAAGATATTTATGTTTCAAATCCCAGGAAAAGGTTAGTCACCTTTAAATTTAAAACGCATATTTTGAAAGCAAACATTTTGCGTTTTATTTGAACGAGATTAAGTTTATATTGTGGGGCGAGGAAAATTAAATTAAATAAAATAATCAATGGGTTTACTAAAAGGCGATAATGTCGACCTATGATCTTTCTCGTATACAATGCAAACAATTTCATTAATATTTAAACCGAAATCTAGTAAAATAAATATGCCGACGAAAACTGTTTAAAATAAAAAAAGTAGATTTAATTCCGGAAAATTTAATAAAATAAAACAATTCTAAGTAATAAAGCAAAAATAGATATTTACGTTATAAGTCCGGAAAATGATTTTTTCTACGAGCGTGATGAAAAGTCCACTTTTCCGCACGCATTTGAGTGCGCAAAGTTGCACTTTTCCACACGGCGTGCGGAAAAGTAAAACTACTCCAAAATCTTACAGGTAAGCAAGATTTATATGTATTTTAGTAATTGTAGGCTATTTCATGCAATATACGAAGCCATTGCAAGTTTTAGTTAATTATCTTTTTTGTTTGTTACTTCGTAATTTTCAATATTTCAGCTAAAACACAAAAAAAAACATTTTTTTAATTACCCTGTATAATAATAATAAATGATTATGACAAGTCAAGCAACAATATGTAATCTTGGTGATTTTAACACATGTCAGATTTTTTCTTCGTTTCCATATGAACAAGCAATTGCACAAATGAATTTCAATACAAACAAGCATTTTTAATGAAAAGGCGTCATAGTATCTTTTTTTAATTAAATAAAAATCCGACAAAAATAATTATTTAAAATGAGTAGTTCCGATGAGGAGCTTCCAGATTCTATCCTGAATGCAGCAAATACCGTAAGTTTGAATTTATTACCAGCAAAATCATGTGAAAAATATGAGAATCAATATAGTCATTTCGAAAACTGGTGCTCCAGCAAGGGGACAAAAAGTATTAAAGAAGAAGTGTTCTTGGCCTATTTTGCGAATTTGCAAAAAACATATAAACCTAATACTTTATGGAGTAAGTACTCTATGTTAAAATGTGTCCTCAAAGTGAAAAGGAACCTTGATTTAAGTTCATATTTCAAGCTAACATCACTACTTAAACACCAAAACGTAGGATACCGGCCAAAAAAATCAAAAACTTTCAGCAAAGAAGAAGTTTCAAGATTCATGAAAGAAGCACCTGATAATATTTACTTTCTAAAAAAAGTTGCTACAATTTTTGGATTAGCCGGTGCTTGTAGGAGAGATGAACTTACAAAAATAATGATTGATGCCATACAGGATAATGAAAATTTGATAGTGGTGAAAATTCCTGACAGTAAAAATAACACTTCCAGAATCTTTGTAGTGTCCGGTGAAACAAATAACGGACTTTATCTGCAATTGTACCGTAAATATGCAAATTTGCGAAAACCACATACCCCACACAGACGTTTTTTTGTCCAGTATAAACAAGGAGCATGCAGTACGCAATGTGTGGGAATAAATTCAATAGGTAAAATGCCTTCAGAAATTGCTGCATACCTAAAATTAAAAATCCAGAAGAGTACACTGGACATAGTTTTCGTCGATCCTCTGCGACTATGTTAGCGGATTCTGGAGAAGGAATTACCAATGTCAAGCGACTTGGGGGCTGGAAATCAACGGCTGTAGCTGAGAGCTACATTGATGAATCCACAAATCAGAAAAAGAATATGTCGAATAAAATATTGACCATGAACAACTCCCCTCCTGAGCTAAGTCAACCTTCATCAAGCCGTACAATAAGCGCTTTCATAAGCCACCCGCTAAATGAAATTACAGGTTCTGCAATTAATTTACAATATGCTAATAACTGTTCTTTTGTTGTAAATGTTATCAACAAATAATTCTCATTTATAAATATGTTGTAGTAGTTCTTTCAGATTAAACATAATTTAAAAAATAATCATTGCTTTAATATTGGTATTATCTGACGCTCGTAGGAAAAATTTTGTTCCTAACGCTTGCGCAAAGTGACTTTTCCGCACGATGCTTGCCCGAACCGCTCGCGTGTTCGGGCAAGACGTCGAATTCACTTTGCGCACTTGTTAGGAAAATAACTATTTTATCGTACAAGTGGATGTTTACGGACGAGGCGACAAAGGAACAGAATCTGGAATTTGGAAACAGATACTGTAAACGTTTTTCGGACTAATAGTGTACAAATATTTTATTTAATAATGTACTGTCAAAATTTATGATTTAAAATAATAACGAACAAACTACAAAATAATTAATTGTCTGCTTTGGAAACGGATTTTAAGATTTTGGTTTACTGGTGAAAACATTGTCAGTACTGACATAAAATTTAAATTCGACGAAAAGATTGCGTTGATATGTCCAGCAAACGCATCTGTCCTGTTTTTATCTATGTCAAGGTAAAAAGGAAAGTCAGTTGATTCTTGATAAAATTTTGCAAAAATCTAATGAGGCTACAGGGCAGCTAGTACCAGTTTTTTATCGGACTCAATTCTTTAAAAGTTCGTTTTCCGGACTAAACCCAGGTATCTAAATAAAAGTGCTTTACAGTACACTATAAAATAAAATATAACGTTAATGATCACTGAAAAGTACAAAAATACGTAAAACAAGAGGCGAGATATAAGTTTCAGCTTTTAGATCGCAGTGAGCTGTGCCAAATCTAATTATAGATCGTTTTCAAAATATTTTCATTCACTAGTTAGTTAATTTACAAATATTGGAGATATTTATAGAATTTGTTATTAATTTAGGAGCCATTCCAAAAAATTAAAAAAAAAAAAAAATTCAAAAAGGAAAAAAAAAAAACCTTTTGTTATAAATTTAAAATAAAAAAAAATTAAAATTTTTAATTTTTTTTTTTTTTCCAAAAAAAAAACCCGTAAAAAAAATTTTTAAAAACCCCCTGATTTTAAAAAATTTAAAAAAAATTGTTTGTTGCTTGGTAATTTTGTAAATGATATTTACAACATTTGTAAAAAAATGTCGTAAACGAACGAAATTTTTTTTCGAATGATATTCGACAAGACTATTTCACGAGAAAACGAGCCAAAATTTAGCTTACACTCAATATTTCTTTTCTTTAACCTAATAAAATTTTGTTGCCAAGAAACCGTCATGTTGGTTTTGTTCAGGTAAATGCAGGTAAGAGTTTTTCCAGTAGAAAACACGTCGTTGCTACAAAAAAAATGCCCAACGACAACGAATCCAAAAAAGAGCTCATGGATACCGAGTATACCGACGATGATTGTGCAAGCCAAAGCCCTGGGGCTGGGAGGGCCAACAAAAACCCCATTAAAGTCCAGCGATGAAGATGCCAAGTCTGGAAATTTCCAACCAAAAAACTGACTATGATAACCACGGCCACAGCCCATTTACTTAACAAGCCGTGAACAACACTTGGCAACGCCGCAAGGCAAGAGATTGATCGGTTTCCCTCGAGCGCGAGGGCCCCGTAATCCGGGTATCGAGGCGCGTATTTTTAAATTCATTTAAGGCTCGATTCAAAGATCGCGTAAATAGTATTGATATTTCCTTAAAAAATAATTAAATCAGTATAAATTAATTAATTAATTAATATTAAAATAATTAAATCAGTATAATAATTAAAAAAATAAATATATTTATATAATATTTAAACTCTTAAAACAAATTAATTTATGTGCATAGGTCAAGGCATAAGAACATGATGCTGTTGTAAAAGGAAAAAGTGTAATTTAACATTTAGTTAGTAATTGTACTTAGTTTTTTTTGTTTATTTATTTATTAAATGTGTCTAGTTTCCTTTTTTGTTTTTTGACTCAGCCTTTTCCGATTTTTCGGGGATTTTTTTTATTTTTTTTTTAAATAATTTTTAAAAGAATGTTTGAAAAAAATAGGACATCATAATGAACATATTTTTGTTCTCGTTACCACAAATACATTGGGCATAAATCATTAAACCTTCTGTTGTCTAGTGCTTAAATTAGTTAGATCACACAGGATAGCTTTTTGACTCATAGTGTCCAGACTCGTGTTCAGATGAAATAAAATTCAATGCCTTTTCTTCTTTAATCGCCTTGTTAAGAAATGAGGGGAAATTTTTAGGATTAGTCATCCATTCAACCTTTATTTTTATAACGAGAAAGTAAATTTTCTAGTTGAGACCTCTGGTTAATTTCATGTCTATTGGTAAAACACATTTTAGGTCATTAAAAGAGAGTTTATTATTATTTAAAAACACTTATTTCATACTGAACCTACTAAAAAATGATTCCCAATATTTACGCGGTTCATTTGTAAATCTGAAGGAAAATCTAGCGTATAAAAAAAAAATTTTGAGTCTTTCACAATTTTAATATTCCAAGATTCATTTGTTATCTTATTTTTAAAAAATTTGGGGAAATCGTCAAAAATTTATAATTAGGTCAGAATTTTCAAAATCTTTATTTAATTGGTCACTTCGATCCTGCATTATCTTGGTTCTTTCAGCAGGACTTTTTTTGGGGAAAAAGGGACTGTTTTTGAGAAGTAGTGTGGGGGAAAATTTTGGGAAAAAAACTAGGACTGCATTTAACTTTAGTCTAGTTTTGGTAGGTACCCCTTTTTTATTGACCCATCTGGCAAGCGATAATCATCCTCTCTAATAATGTCACTTTCACAAAATGCTTAGCGCAAACCACAGAATATTTTGAGGGTGACCATGACTGTCTAGGAATATTCCCCAAACCAATGGGGTTTAAGGTTTTCGTCCTTTGGAAAGGTGAAAACAGATACCGCTGGTTCTCCTGCATCAAGTTTTAGGTATAATTGGTTTGCACCCAGGCACACAACAAGGACTTGGCATGGTAAAAATTAAATTGAGAAAATACCGAGAAGATTACCAGGAAAAAAAATAATAACAGTAACTAAATAGATCTAAAAGCAGGCACCAAGTACCATGCAACGCAATAACAAAAATCAAAAAAGACAAAATTCCCCAAAAGTATACCTACGTACTTGGTAATTCCAATGCTAATATTTGTTACTGTTTTTTTAAAAAAAACTAAAAAAAACCTTCAAAATTAAAGCCAAACACGAATCATTAAAACACCCAATTTTAATTATTTTTTATAAAAAACCACCACAAAATGTCAAGTTCATTTGCCGCCATTTACTTTAAGTACTTTATAACACCGGCACTTTTCACCCCAGATATTTTTGTTTTTACGCAATGTCTGCGGAAAAAAATGTCCCGGTCACTCACAAATTTCACACAGTAAGAACTTTTACAGGTTTAGTCTTTATCTTAACAATATTTTCTTTCAAAAAAGTTGATTTATTCACAAAACCAACAGAGCAACAGGTCATTAACGTAAATCATATGACAAAACAACAGCAAACGTGTGTCGATATATCTGAAGGCATAGTTGCCGATTTCCCCTTTTCCCCGGGTTGAAGTGAAGTGGGTGTGCCACGCAATCAGCTGAACCCCCCATCCCGAATACGGACATTCAAGGGAAGCTGGTCGTAAACAATAGAGCTATATCAAAATTTTTTTTCCGTGTGAAAGCCGAATTTTGTTATAAATACCTGTTTATGTTAATATCCTTTTTTTTTTTAATATCTTCCTTGGACTTCCAATTTCTTTCTTCTCTATCATTTTTTAAAAAAAAAAAAAAAAAAAAATCAAAAAAAAATTTATAAAGTCCAAGAAGGTAAATAAGGACAGAAAAACATTTTGTTTACTAGATTTACTTTGTTAGCAATATTTTTTAGTTTTTTAAAAAGTAAATTGATTACATTTTCTTTTTTTTTTTTAAATAAGATTTAAACCATTTTTTTTATTTCCCTCTTCTCTAAATTCGAAAAAAAAATAAATAGAAGTTATTAGAATAGTTTTTTAGTTTTAGTTTGTTATACTATTTAGGTGTTTAGTTTTTTAGATTTAGTTTGTTAAATGGCAGCTTCTTTATTTGTTTTGTTAATAAATCTTACATAAATTTCGCCAGTGTAAAACACTTCAGTAAAATAGTCAATAAAAAATACATTTTTTAGTGATACCTGCATGTGATAAATTCCAATTTGCCGATGAGGGCACTTGTACTGTTAAAATTTATGGGTTATATATTTCCACAAGGTTATGTTTTAAGTTTGTGATGTGTCTTAATTCTCGCATCTATTTTAAAATACACACGCTGTTTCGCAAGCATTTTTGTTCCCATTCTATAAAAAAATTGTGGAGCCAGGAAAGACGGAAATATTTTTTAAAGACATGGTTACCTGGATAGTAGTTTTGTTACCGATCTCATCACACACATACATACAGTCTTAAATTTTGCTTATATACAGCGTCTCCAAAAAAATAAAATTGAGTGTTTACCATTAGAGAAAGAATCAGCATTTTCTAACTGTTCTCAAAGGTTATGAAAAATGCAGCACCCATTACACACACTAAACCAACAATCCTTAATTTTTGATATATAAAAAATATTGTTATCGATTCATTATATAAAATTGTCAGTACACCTATGTCGTTACTATTCCAGTACTACTGAATGAAATAGCTGTAGGTCTTTGACGTTTCGACAACAAAGATTCTTTTTAAATAGTGTTTGGATAAAAAAATCTATTAAACACATTTTTCTCTGGTTAGATATACAGGGTAATTCATGAGGAAACGTCAATACTTCAGGTACGTAGTCAGGGTCCAAAAATGAACATAAATGTCTCTACAAATATGGGTCCACAAGGCCTTCGTTTCCCAAATACAGGTCATTAAAGTACATGCATCTATAGGCACTTTTTGTGTATTTGATAAAAATTATAAAACCTAGCTTTTGTTTTCCTGGAGACATAATTTAAGAACCATAATTTTATTGAAAACTAAAACACATATTGTTTAATTATACATTTTGTTTTATTTTTTTTTATTTTGCTATAAGAAAATGGGATGCGTCGTAATTTTTTTAAATCCAAATACCTCGAAAACGGTTGCTCATTTCAATTTTTAACAGGTCTACCTTTTTGACGTAAAAATGACAAAACAATTATTTAATTTACTTAAAGATGTAATACAAGGCGTACCAAAAAGTTGTCATTGTTCAAATTAGTAAAAAGACGTGTAGGTGGCATCCCTTACAAGTAAGAGCCGTAAGATTAGGTTTGAATCCGTCATACCAAAAAAACCCCGGATACCAATATTTACATTATCATAGATTTTACTTAAAAAATAGAAAAATTAAATAAAAACTTTAACACCCTGTATTTCGGAAACGAAGGCCTTGCAGTATAGACTTTTATGTTTATTTTTGGACCCTGACTACGTGCCTGAAGTACTGACATTCCGTCATAAATCACCTATATATATATATATATATATATATATATATATATATATATATATATATATATATATATATATATATATATATATATATATATATATATTTAATATATAAATTAATTTTTTTCGTACTTTATGTCCTGGGAAGGTTGTCGTTAGTTAATGATAAACACTATCTTCTATTGAATTTGACTTCAAAACATATGACAATATTATGTTAAAATAAAATTATAAATATAAATTTCAAATAAAAAAATTTATATAATAATTATAGTTTTATACTACGATTTTATACACAAATCAAAATTTTACGAGAACCCGTTCGATTTTATGATTTTCATTAAAGAACAACTAAGCTAGATTCGAAAATGTAAAAAGAATTTTATATTTTTATTTCCTCAAAATAATATCCGTGAAAAAAACTTACAAAAAACATTAAAACCATAAAAACATAAAAAACATCTATACATACAGAAATATTTAAGATATATTTAAGACATTAAGACAATTATTTAGAAGTGTGTCTTAAATATTTCTGTATGTATAGATGTTTTTATATAGTTTTTATGGGATTTTAAGTGTTTTTGTTAATTTTTATTTACCGATATTATTTTAGGAAATAAAAAATAGTAAAGATTCTTTTTACATTTTCAGAATTTAGCTCTCGTGTGTTCATTTTAATCTTGAAATATAATCCATACTGTTAAAACTAAATCGAACGTGGTCTCGTAAAATTCTTGTTTTGTGATGTTGTCGGTATTTTAATAACAATAATTGTAAAATTTTTGTTTTGTGTAATTTTTATTTAGGATTTTTTGTTAACGTGAATATGTTGTTTAGCCATGTCTTTGAAAAAGACAAAACTTGTCGAAATATAGAGGATTAAAGAATTAAATGTTTTCCTGATCATTTAACCCATAACAGACCGCATTCCCGCTATTTGTTGCTGTAATATATATATATATATATATATATATATATATATATATATATATATATATATATATATATATATATATATATATATATATCGAGTTTTCTTTTTCTTGGGATTTTTGGTTCAACAACAAATCAAAACTATTTTAGTTCCATGTTAAAAAAGTTTTATTTCAGACGTTTCGGCTGATTTCAGCCTTTATCAATGATTTTTCTATCTAAAACAATTATACAACTAAGCTTTGATGTTCAGAGTATATGTTAACAATGTACAATTTTTATAAAAATGTTTTAAATTTTTGATCGACTTACCCAAAAAGGTTATTCCAGATAGAATTGTAACATTTTTTTCACCTCACAGGTAAAAATTTTATTAACTAACTTAAAACTACATGGAAGCAAAAACTGTTTTTAACCATGTAGTTTTAAGTTAGTTAATCAAATTTTTACCTGTGAGGTGAAAAAAATGTTACAATTATATCTGGAATAACCTTTTTGGGTAAGTCGATAAAAAATTTAAAACATTTTTATAAAAATTGTACATTGTTAACATATACTCTGATCAAAGCTTAGTTGTATAATTGTTTTAGATAGAAAAATCATTGATAAAGGCTGAAATCAGCCGAAACGTCTGAAATAAAACTTTTTAACATGGAACTAAAATAGTTTTGATTTTTGTTGAACCAAAAATCCCAAGAAAAATGAATAACTAGTCATAATTATCAAGATATATATATATAATATATATATATATAATATATATATATATTATATATATATATATATATATATATTATATATATATATATATATTATAATATATATATATATATATATATATATATATATATATATATATATATATTATATTATTTTCCAGCTAATCACCGAATAACAACACTGTTACTTCTTAATTTGTCTCAAAAATTAACCCGTTTTTTAAAACTACCACATTCATACCAGAAAATTTTTATGGGTTCCCACATAATAGGAGTATGATTTAAAGAAAAATAGATAAATCTACACAACTTTAGCCCCACATACTCTTGTAGATAGTAATACTGGTAAAACATAACACAATTTGTCGTAACCATGTCAATAAACAGAAACTGGGTGAAAAAGTGCCCTTTCTAGCTAAAGCTGAACATTCATGGTATATTATTTTAAGCTTTTTTAAACTTAAACCTTATAAGACCATCTCATTTAATTACATGCTGAACATTCACAATTAAAACTGAAATGTGTCCAAATATAAAGTTGCTTGTTAAATCCGAAATAAAATTACCGAGCGATTTAATTTTACATTTTACATAATTCACAAATTTAAAATGAAAATCTAAAATTTAAATATCCTTTATTAGTCTAGTCAATGTTTCCTGCAAAAATAATTAGAGGGATTCGAAAAATGAGCAATAGTCATTCGATCCGGAATGCAAATCTGAAAAAGTTTCTTAGATTTGCATTCCACGTCAAATGAGCTATCGCTCATGTTTTCTAAGCCTTCTAACTATTTTTCGCAAAAAACATACTTCTTGACTAGACTATATATTTATCAAAATAATTTTTTCATAATTGGACAATGCGAGTACACAAATCAAATGAGAAGATCGTGTCAATACCTGAATAAGAACATTAACATCACTATTGTAACATTGGTGGGAAAAACATTAATAGCTTAATTTACCCAAAGTCAAAACGGCTTTGTTGGTAATAAAATTTACATTAAAACAATAATTTGCCAGCAATAAAATTGCTAACGTGTCTCTTCGCACTCAATTCAAGTGTTGCAGATGCCATCGTGATTACATTTTAATTGCTTCACATTTTTTACATTCTTTCTTTGCCTCCTCAATTAGTTGCAAAACACATTATTAATACGTTTAATACTTATTTACCTAACAAGGGGAGCAAGTGCCTCTTTTTCTTCCGCGGAGAATTTGATGCGTGACGCGAAGCGGGGGGCATTAAAATTCAAGGGAGGAAATGCACTTTACTCTGGAGAAATGTAAATAATTTTTTCTACTACTTTTCATTCAAATTTTCAGAACTTATTTTTGAATTCTGTGTTCTATTATTAAATTGTGGTTTTGAATGTTTGGATAAACTACTGAATAAAAACTTGTTAAAGTATAACTTAAGATTTGAAATCACTTAAGACATTGACATTGACAAGACATAAATTAATTAGCATGCTCGGCTGAAACAGGGAGGTAAAAATTTTACCTCCCTAGGGAGGTAAAGTGCTGTTTTCTATCCTTATTCAGGGTTTTTTAAATCTGGGTTGGTTTAGCCTTACATACTATGTGTTTGGCCACCATTCGGGGGTTGAAAACGGTATTTTCTATGAAGGCCGTAAAAAATGTTTTAAATGCAAGTTTAAAAATACTTTATTACAATCCGAGACGGAAAATGCTTCATTACTGGTCAAAATGGTGTACAGTTTATTAAAACCGTAGGTTCGAGATAAACTAAACCTCGAGATAGCAATGAGGTTTTGTATACAATTTTATTTTTAACCCTTAATTTTTAAGGCAAAAACTTAAGTTTTTATTGTACGAAATCCACATATCTTGTCAAAGAACTTTGACACTTTGAACTGTGATGTTGACTTTAAATTTTGGAAAAATTGTCTTTAAGTACCTATATGACTTTCCCCAAATCTCAAAGTGCCTCAAAAATATTTTTTGGATTTGTTTAAATAACCATTTTGCAAGAGTCTGGTTAACATTTTTTAAATATCTAACTTAAAGATATAAAAATTTCAAAATGCATTAAAAATATTTTTTTAATAAACAAATATCCCTTTAAAAAAAATTCAACCGGTGGTAGGGGTCGCACAGTGGTTCAAGGGTGAAAAAAATGGCCATTTTAAAGTTTAAACATAGAAAATATTTCATGTCGTAATTACTAATCCCTTGAGATGTAGTAACGTACTAGATAAGAATTTTTGAAACAAAAAATCGCGTATGAACAAATATACGCTAAGAACGTTGAACAATTAGGTATTATTCATATATTTAAAACAAAGCAAAATACACATAAATTCCTAGGGACAAGTCCCCAGGTCAATTTTATAATCTCACAAGTCCGTATAAAAAAGCCAGTACTAAATATTTCAGGTATGAAAAATAAGCAAAACGGAGAAGTTTAAAGGGACTGCAAACGACTCGTGACGTCACATCGCATATAAACAGAGACTGTTTACGTATCGATTTTCTGTTTCCAGTTGTGCTGGGGTAAATCTCGAAATAACTAGTATTTTGTTTTATTTTGCGTTTCTAATTAAAGTGTTTTTCATTCATTATGGCTAATAAAGGATTTTTCAAGGCTTCCACAAACAGTTTAGCCTCTGTGAATATGTTTATAGTGATGGATGGTGAGACATTAAAAATGACGCACGTTTTAATTCAGCAAAAATCAGAGGTGCAAAAGCAGCATTGTAAGTATTAATTTTATGTGTTAAATAAAATAAAACATATTTTTACAATACTTAATGTTTAAACCAAATAAATATATTCATGTAAGTATTTATGTATTTGTTAATTATAACCCTATTTCTAACTTACATTAAAGTGGTCCTTAAAACAGAAAAATTCACTTTTTGATTTCGGATATCATATGTTGCTGCTGTAAACCATCGTTTCTTACGCTCATAATTCCCTCGTGGCACACATACAAAAATTTTGTTCGGTGTACTCACAGATGTGCTCGTGCAAAGGGGCACAAAGCACCATTTATTTTGTGATTCGTACATATTAGTCATTGCAGCAGCTGTGAATGTTTCTTGATACTAACAGCAACTTTAATTTTTTTCGACTGTAGCCACGTAAATAATGCCGTAATAAAATTAAACCTCGCTTAAAAGGTGACAATGTATTAGAAACACGAATAACGCTTTACTGTTTATATGCGCTGTGACGTCAGACCGCAGTGACCTTCGGAAAGCTTTTTTTGGCGCCAATTCTTGGCGTTTGAATTTTAAAGGACAGTTTTTGCTTGAAATATGTTTTTTTTTTTTTTAAGTTGCTATATGATTTATATGCATATATGCTATCATTTTTTTGGTTTTCCAAAAAACGTGAATGTACCCAATTATGTTCATTAATGGGAACTTAAATTTAATAAAAGTCATATCTGATTGGTTTTTAACACCTATAGTATACATATTACACAGTGAATAAACATTAAAAACTCATCAAAACTAAAAACTATCTGAATTAAAAAATAATAATTACGAGAAAATATAATAGAAAATATTAATAAATTAACTTTTATCGACGGCTTCCGGTGAGCTGAAATTTGTATAGATAAATATTTTAATCCTTTTTGTAAATAAAAAAAAAATTGCTGCGACCACCTGCGTCTGTTGAGGTGAAAGTTGTTTTTATTTGATTTCTTCGATATTTACAGAAACCAAGATTGTATAGTTCGATTAGTATAGGGATGAAAATTTGGTGTTCTTTAAAACGAAAAAAAAATGTAGCTAAAAAGGTTTGATTTGAAATGGGGCCGCCTTTGCTTTTATATGGACTATTTTTACAAACACGTGCGGAAGAGGCACATTATAAGCCAATAGATTTTTGCCGCTTATTGTGGCTTTTGAACCAGTGTGGCCGCTACCTTCATCCAGACCTCTACTTTCTTATTTAGGGGTCTTTTAAGGACAATTACAAAATTTTTCTAGTGCCTCAAGAACCTACCCAAAATTGTTCAGCAGCTCTCGGACTATAAGAATCAGTTTTGACATTAAAGTTCAGTTTCGACATGATCGTACAAAAGATATAAAACAGACAATAAAGGCTATTTTTGATTGATTGATTTGATGGGTTACAGCATTTAATAGAGGAAGCACGAGAGAGAATGTAATTTGTTACCAGTTCACAACAAATAATCAACTTAATGTCACTTGTCAAGACAAACGTGACGAGTGATATATTTTATATTTTTTTAATGTAACACGATGCCAAGTGCGTTCAGTAATTCCAATTATGTAACTGATTTTACAACATGTGAGAAATTATATAATAGCCCAGGCTGTAGAGCAAATATGTATGTGTTTCGTGTAAAAAGTTTAGCAGATATCTGAAAGTTTTAAATGGAAGGTGGGGGTCTTTCTAATGACAAATACATAAAAAGATACAATCCGATATGCGTTGTTTTTTTATAAACAATGGAAAAAGCCCAAAATTTAGTATTTCGGTTGTCTAATTTACAATTAAATTTTGAAAATAAACGGTAAATTAGAAATTTCAAAGCAGGAAAATACCTTCAATTTTATTTTTTATGAATTAAAATCGATTAACAGTTAAGTCCAATGCGCGGTTTTTAGTAATATTGAATAAATGTTGTAAATGACTCTAAATTTGTGAAAATGAGGGCATCATTGGTAAAAATAAGTGTGCAAAATTTCAGCCAGATCAGTGTAGTAGTTTACGAAAAAAAACTAATTGTTTATCCCAGAAACAAATTATTTAAACAACTGTTGTTGACAAAAAAATAATCCTAGAACAGTTTTTAAAAGTGAAATGATTCTTTAAGGCTTCAACTTTACGAATTTATATAAAAAATTAATTATTTATTTCAAAACTGTTGTTAAAAATGCCGTTCAAGAAATAGACATTTTTATAGTTATAAACCTATACAATAACTTAGTTATTTTTTAATATATTTTTTTTAACATTGTATATGTATTATGAATTGTTCAAACAATTTTATTGCAAAATTGTAAATTATTTTATTAAAGTAAAAGCAAAATTAAATGATTTATTGTTAAATTATTATTATTTTATAGTAATTTAATTTTAAGGAAACAACGTATTAAGTTTTCGGGATGTCCCGATTTTCCAGTGCGATGAAAATATGCCAGATGTCATTATTTCGATGAGTTACCCCGAATTAAAAAAAGAAAGGTTCAACGATGCTTAGAAGGCGAGAAAATGCAAAATTTTACAGCGTGCTCTGATTTGAAGACTCGATTTTAAAAAATAAGTAGAGCTGGAGCTGATTCCCCCACCACCTCGCCCAGAAATACTTACGCGAGTACCTTCACTTTAGGTGGCTATTTCTTAAGGACCTTTTTACTAATAGTAAAATTATAAATTGGATCATAAAATTAAAAAACTTGTTTAAAATCTGGAAAAATTTCAAGTCTAATGTTTATAAACAAATGAAACACGATATGAGGAAAGTTTTAATATCTTTTAACCACTTTTGATTAACTGTTAAATTATATTATATATATATATATATATATATATATATATATATATATATATATATATATATATATATATATATATATATATATATATATATATATATATATATATATATATATATATATATATATATATATATAAAAAAACCGAGTTATTCTAAATGTTTAAAACTATAAAAATGGCTATTTTCTAAACGGCATTTTTAACAACAATTCTAAAACAAATAATTAATTTTTAGAATAAATTCTTAAGTTGAAGCATTAAAGAATCCATTTTACTTTAAAAAACTGTTCTGGGATTATTTTCTGGGCAACAACACTTGTTTAAACAATTCGTCTCTGGGAAAAACAATAGCTTTTTTTATAAACTATTAAACCGATCTGGCTGAAATTTTGCACACTGATTATTTCCAATGATGCCATCATTCTCACAAATTTCTAGCCATTTATATATATAATTATTGCAATAGTAATAAACATTTACTAATTTTGCTAAAAAGTCCCGTATTGAGCTTAACTGTTTCTCGATTTCAATTCATAAAAAATAAAATTGAAGGTTTTTTCATGCTTTACAATATACAATTTACCGTTTATTCTTAAAATTTATTTGGGAAATTAGACAACCGAATTACTGAATTTCGGGATTTTCCATTTTTTATAAAAAACAACGCATATCTGGCTGTATCTTTTTATGTATTTGTCATTAGAAAGACCCTCAGTCTTATATCTTTTATTTTGTTTTGCTAGCCTGGGCTAAAGATTTTGTTAGATTTAAAATTGTGTTAAATAACATTTAAAATAAATTTTATTACCGCACAAAATGTAAATTTCAGACTTCTAGAAACACACAAACTGCACGTCATCCACTTTCGCGTGAAGTGTCTATTGGTGCATGCGCACAAGTCTTTTTATTCTCACTTATAGTTAGGATCGTCGAATTCGCTGGTTTATTTACCAGTTTATAGAGCAAACGTTTTGGAAAAAATGTCGGGTTTTGATATTTTTGCGTTCTAGAAACCAATTTAATACCAAAAAAATTACTATAGTCATAATATCAAAAAGGTATATTAGTCCCAAATTGGTAATATACATATGTATTAGATTTCAGAAAAATAAACTGTAAAATCGGTTTGTAGGGAAAACGTTTGGGATTGGTTAAAACATAATCAACTTGCAATATGGCATCCATAGAAAAGAAATTGATGATGGTTTAAAAAGAATGAACGTTAATTAACAAACCAATTTTACAGTTAGATTTCACAAAGAAGTAGCTTAAACCAATAAAATTGTCAAAAAATATTACTTCTTTAAGAATGTTTCTCCATTTGGGGATGTTTCTGAAATTCGAATACATCACTAATTTCAGAGGCACTGAAGAGTGTAACCAGACCATGTTTAAAATTTGACTGGCATTAATTTCTGCCTATCTGTCATATTTCTTTTTTATATAAAATTTTAATTATTTTTAAATACCATTAAAAGTTATAAAAAGTTTTTCTAATATGCAATTTTTTGCCCATATGCACAACTTGGGTGTATACGATGATTTGATTATATATATATTGCACATTTTATATTGTAAATATATGCAATATATATATTGATATATACATTTATATTTGACTAACTGCTTATATATATATATATATATATATATATATATATATATATATATATATATATATATATATATATATATATATATATATATATATATATATATATATATATATATATATATATATATATATATATATATACCAATTTTTAATAGACAATTGCCCCATTTGGATTTTGTAAAAAAACACAAATTTAATATAGTGTTACTTTTAAAAAATATATCTAGAATTGTCAACACTAAGAAGTTTTATGTAGTTTTCGTTATAAGTCTAATTTTGGGGCAGTAGTTCAATTTACAAAAAAATAAGCAAAAAATAAAAATTATCTTATAGATGCAAAATTTAGCATATAGACTTAAAATTACATATAGAAAGTCTTTTTTAGAATTATTTTCGATATTTTTAAAAAGAACCGAATTTTTGGTAAATTTTCATCCTGATCGAAGCAGAAATTGATGTCAAAGTCAAATTTCGAATAACAATATTATTCCCATACGATGCGTCACACTGTATATGGGAAAAACATTTTTATACATTCCGATTGGCTGTAAGCAGTACTTTTTACTAAAAATTAATTTGCAATATTTAAAATAAAAACATCTTAATTTAAAAAGATAATTTAAATTGTTTCCATTACACACGAAAAGTCAATTATAATTATTTTTTTACCAGACGAGCATACGTATTCCCACAAACATAAAGATTAATCATAACATTTACGTCATCAATGGTAACCACGGAAACGCTCATTGATTTATTGTAATACACTTTTGTTTGCTTATAATAATATAAAAAAAATAACCATAGTAATAACTTAGAAATAAAACAATTGCCAGAAACCAAACATATACAATCAATAATTCCTAATTCCCCAGTTATTTAGAAGACATGCAAAATAGCAATTAATAAAAGGTTGTTTTTTCTTAAAATTAAAAACTAAGGTTTAAATTTTGTCGCATGATTTTTCAGTTTAATAAAAATGATTTTAAAATCATGTTAAAACCACAAAATAAATAGTAACATATTTTTTCCAATTTTGACATTTAAAGTGATACTTTTTAAAACTCATTGACGTTGTCAAAAATCTTAGTTTTCATAACTAGTTACGAAAAGTAAAATTTTTTGCAACTGGTTATGAAACGTAAGATACTTGACAACATCAATGAGTTTTGAAAAGTGTCACTTTAAATGTCAAAATTAGAAAAAATTAAAAAGCATCAAAACTAGAAAAAATATTGTGTAAAACGCCTTGGAAAACCTTATTTTTCATAACTCACATTCTGCTCATTACGACAAATAGTGCTTTTCCAACTAGTTGCACAAATAACTTTTAATTTTAATTAAAAATAGGTCACGTAGTCAATAATATACTGACCACAACAAAAATACCAATACCGTCCATTTTTTCCAAAATTTTACATTGTATACCTAAACCTACATTAACTGACTGAGAAATATTAACTCCAATCCAAGAAACAAAAATTGTTATTTAATGTAAGTCTATAAGTTGTGGCTTGCTTGTCTCTTACGAACATTGTGGACCAGTAAGGCCAAAACTGTGTCTGGTCGCCTATGAACCACTATTCGTAATGTCAGTCCCATCCGTTTTCTTTGATCATATGAGCTAGTTCGATTATGAATTTGCCTTCTTTGTATTTTTGACTTGATTCGAAGGCATGTTCCTAAAAAACAAATTATATCCTAGAAAAAACATCATTTATTATTTGACGATGGCATTGGGTAAATAGTGCTCCTTAGTACGATTTCAGCAACATATGTTATAACCTCATTTATTTTTAACAAAATAAATATCGTCTTAGGTGGTCTTGATTCCAACAAATGCATTTTGTTTTTGTAAAAATTAAATGTATATACTTTTTAAAAGAGATTTTTCCGTAGAGCAGGCAAACTCTATAATTCAATAAAGATAGAAATAGACAAGAACTAAGTTGGAAAAATTCTTTCTTTGTATCACCAATTGGTACTCTATACCAGGGGTCTCCAAACTTTCCAGCCTTGGGCCATACTGATTACTCAGTAAGTTCCGAGGCCAAAACCATATTATCATTGTTCCTTTGGGAATGAAATAGTCCACTGATGAAAAAAAAATCTTAAAAACAAGTTTAAAAAGGTGCAAATCGGACTAAAGTCCGCAAAACAACACTGCATATTATTAATTTTTCTGTCATTATCTGAAATTTCTAGATTAGTCTAATAAACGACCATGAGGAGTAACGTGACACGACTGGTGGCACAAGCGGAAAGAATTCCTTCTAAAAGCTAACAGATGGGCTAATAGCACGTACAGAACAATATCGTTGATTCGAGAAATTCTGGGGTTCCCTTTCCTTTAGAAGGCAGTAATTGGAAAAATATAAGGCTAGTGGCGCAACCACAAGTCAGTTCCATGACACTGTTGTTAAATAAAATTTCATACCTCCTTAAAAATGTTTGTGCGTGTTTAATTTAAAAATCTTTATAACGTATTATGATTTGTTTTGCTTTTTGGTTAATTAGTAGTATGGAAAAAAACGAAAAATTAAATGAATGCCGAAAATTCAAAAATCAGTGAAATTTGTATTCTAATAGTCCGTAACAAGGCCTATGTTTTGGATTTGAAAGAAAGCCTTTTGGGCCTTCTCCAAAAAATTCCCTTAAACGTCATTATGAAACAAAACATTTTCAAAATTACTCAAAAATACAAGAAGTTTGCGGACAGAAAAATTCGAAGCTATGCAGCGCGGATTAAAATCCAGCAATCTTCATTTACAAAACTCAAAACTAAAAAAAACCCCAATGGGTTTTTTGGAAAAACTTAAATTTAAGGGGGTCCCCGATAAACTGGTTGGGTGCCGGGATAATAATAATAATAATAATAATATTAAAATTTTGAAAAAATAATAATGAAGTGAATAAAACTGGATACGATACATTTCATACTTTTTTAATCTAAGGATTGTTATTTTTAAATCGAACCTTATCATAATAATTTTCATATTTTAAATAAAATTTTTTAATTTTTTTAAACGGCACCCACTGTGCGCACGCCTATGAAAACGTGGAAAACCATTCACCGATGGAGAAATTTTAAAAAAACCCCTAATTGCAGTAGCTGAAGAAATGTGCCCTAAAAAAGGGAAATTTATTAAAAACTGTCAATATGTCAGCAAACACTGTGGCTCGGGGAAGGGGGGGAAAACATCGCTGAAAATATATCCTCTCAACTGTTCGACAAAAATGGACATTTTTTTGTGGTTTTCTTTGGCCTTGGATGAGTCAACGGATGTGTCAGATACTGCTCAGGTGATGATTTATATTCGAGGAGTAGATAAAAGCTATGAAGTGCACGAAAATTCTTGATTGTATAGTATTCATGGCACAACTACTGGTACAGATTTTTTTAAAGGGGTTAAAGGCTTAATAAAAAAACCTTCGATGGAAAAACTTGAAATGTATTACAACTGATGGAGGCAAAAACATGAGTGGGAAAGATAAATGAGTGGTCGCTCTTTGTCAAAGGCTGTAGAAAATGACGGTGGTTCAAAGCCATTAGTCTTTTGTATCATTCATCAACAGTCTTTGTGCGGAAAATGTTTGGATATGTCTGACGTTCTGAAACCAGTCATATCAACTGTTAATTTTATCGATCTTTTGTTCAATCCAAACAATTCCACAATTTATTGAGGGTGGAGAAACTGACTTACCTTATCATACGCCTGCTGGCTTATTTGGGAAATCCTTACCCTTTTTGAACCAAGTTATCAAAATTTTTTTTGAATAAAAGCATCCCTCTTACTGAATTACAAAACAACCATGGCGTGGAATTGGCATTTATGTTGATTTGACGAAACATGTGAACGAACTGAATTTGGGATTGCAAGGAGAAAACCAGCATCTTCCGTTTATACACTAATTCAAATCATTCCGGAAGAATGAACTGTTTCAATCACAACTACGAAGTAAATGTTTTTCACATTTTAAAACATGTGAAATATTCACCACACTACTGAGACTGACTTTCCTATCGATTTTCAATCGAAACTTTGATTGCTTTGAAGATAAATTTTGATACTCGTTTCTCGGACTTTGATGCCATTGCAAAAATCAAATTAAGATTTTTTCAGAATCCTTTTGATACTGACATTGAAACCCTAGCCCCGGAACTTCAAATGGAAATGATTGATCTACAATGCAGTGATATAATTAAGAACAAATATCAAAACTCATCTTTGTTGGAATTTTATAAGAGTCTTCCACTGACACAATTTGATAATTTGCATAAATTTGCTCGTGGTCTGTTTTCTGTTTTTGGTACTACTTATTTGTGTGAACGAAATTATCTGATGAGCATCTTAAATCTCTTTTAATAATTGGTACAAGTAAAATTAGTCCACAGCTACAAACTATTGTCAGTGGAAAATCTCAATTACATAAATCTCATTAGTATTTCATATGTCATTATGTTTGTTATAAGTTATGTGATTATTTAAAATGTATAAAATGTTAGTTGGATTCATTTCAATAATTTGTTAGTTATTATATACTGAAGTTAAATTTTCTGCATATTATACATGTCTTTACTCATTACAATTCTGTGTTTCTTTATCCAACTTATCACAAAAACAATAACAATAAGCCTACAAGAATGTTATGAATGAGTCATATTAATAATTATTCAACATAAAATTAGAATACTTCAGTAAACTAAATTTAATTTGCTATAAAAATTATTTGTTCTCTAAAAGGAGTTTTCAAGTATGCTAGCTCTCCGCGGGCCGGACAAAATCTGTCCGCGGGCCGGATGTGGCCCTCGGGCCGTAGTTTGGAGACCCCTGCTCTATACCATTTTCCCTAAGTGGCTCGTTGAATTTCGGTAACGGAAATATAGTATGTTATTCAACATGAATAACTGTGGAAAAATGCACAATCTATGGAAAGATTCACCGATAATTACAGATTTTTTTAATTATCAAAACTTTAAAACCTTGTTCTTTTTAACGTTTTAAATTTGTTTATCTTGATAGCTCGTTTTTTTTTAAGGAGATATTACACTTAGATATTTTTTGGCGCAATGTAGTTATACGGCTTCAAATAGTTTTTCGAAATTTTATTAAGAAATGTAAAAGTTGGTAGAGAAATATACAGGCAAATTATTAGTACATTTTTAAGGATAATTCAAAAAGGTGTTCAAATTATTTTCTTAAATATAGAAACTTGGTCGAAAAATTCTAAATTTTTTTAAAGAAATGTGAGTAAATTTTGGAGAAGAAGAAAAAAATTATAAATGCTTTATTCTAAAGTGCAATGTCCAAATATATTTAAAAATATGTACACAAATTCTTAGTTAAAATACATTTAAAACAATGATCGGGTTTAAGACAATATTTTTTTGTTTCCCCAAAGTTGTGCTCTTCTACAAAATGCAAGAAATTGGGTGTATTTTCTAATCTTCAATTCACTGACTACAAACACCAAACTTTAATAATTTAATTTATTTATTTAAAGATAAACTTTACAACACTTTAGGTAATTACATGTTTTTTAAATAATTAAAATAATACTTGAAAAATAAGTTTGTGCCAAATTTTTCTATAATCTTATAAATACCAAATAACAATATTCTAAAATTAAATAAATAACTTCATCTATATTTAAACATTATAAACTTCATCAAGTCCTAGGTCTTCCTGGATTGTTCCTAGGACCGACGCTGCATTACCCCGTTGCACAGCTAAACCAATTCTTTGGATGATGAAACTTCGAGATTTTTTGCATTGTATTTTTTTGCAAGTTTCATTAATAAAACCCTTAGCTTCATCACCCAAAGGACCAAAAGTTTCAACAGCAAAAGGAATTGTTTATTTTTTTTTAATTTCGAAAATTTGTAGGTTTATATAGAAAATAATATTATTAAAAAGATTTTAGAGAGATCAATAACTTTTTGAATTATCGTGTACGCCAATTCAAAAAAATATGGTTTTGAGAAAAACGCGTTTGAAATTTGAATAGATACACGTCAAGGAAGTTTAAAGGTGTATGGAAGCCCAATGCTGTGGCCCATTCGATCAAAAAATGTCCAGCCCAGTATGAAAATAACTGTCAGAGTTGGCCCCGCCGATTCTGCGCAATAACAAAATTCCACGAAATAATTTAATGTGTTCCCTACTTACACACTGATAAATCAGTGTGTAGTTAGGCAACACATTATACTTTTATGAGAGCCGTAATGGTCTTAGGTTGTCTAAGGTTTTTGGTGCAAGGGCGCGCGCGGCGCGTATGAAACTACCTATATCCGCGCTGTATCGTCAACCGTCGTCGTCACGTCATTCGTCATTTTCGTTGTAGTATGTGCCCTTACGCCGATTGTTTTGCTTTGTGTGAGTACCTATATTTTGTGGTTGCAGAAGTTTTTTGGATTGATAAAAACCTTCTTATTTTAGTGATTAGTGTTTATTAAATTGTGACTATAATTTTGTCTTTATTGTTTGTTACTTATAATATCGTAACAAAATGATTAGAGGTTGTATGGTTTTGTCTTGCAAATCCAAGGGTAACATACCCGACATTTTTTACTTTAGGTAAGTATTTCTTATATTTAAATTAGGTGCTTTTTATGAGACGTAACGTTAGGTAACCGAAAAAATAATAATATATATTAATTATGAATAATAAAATAATGAAAATTTCATAGAAAATAGCAGTGAGAAAAGTAAGGCAGTCTTAACTATCTTTTAGATGATTTCCACAATGTTTGTGTATTTTTGTGGATTATTAAAAAGAAATAAGGTTTACATTTAGGTACTTTTATTTCATTTAATAATTTAGTACATTCTTTTAAAGGATCAAAATTATTAATTACTGGGCAGTACAGGCAAATTTTAATATATACAGGTCCCTCTAATTGAATGAAAGAAAGTACAATTTTATGCTAAAGTTCCTTTTTGCTTTTTCTGTATTTGTTTAAAAAGAAATTAGATTTTTGATTTCTTAAACTTACATTATCAACTTTTTAAGCTCGACATACTGTAGACACATAATATTTAACGGATACTGTTACAATGGATACCTAGGTACCAAGGGTTACTAAACATTTTTAACCACTGTTATTCTGTCTCATGAATCTTTGTTATTAGTGAAAAGTATATGCCTAAAAAGCAATTATAAAAATTTTCACTTTTTAATGTACAACCAGAATCTTAGGATTAGATTAAACTCATTTACACTATCTTGCCCTTCTTTTATCACAATATTGGTGATAAGTACATGAAACTATCATACAATGTTTTTTAAAAATCTTGTTTTTATTTATTTACAAAGATTTTTGATAAAAACACAAAACTTACAAAAATATCGACCATTTAAATAGAAGGCTTCTTTTCATATTATATCAAATGATATAAAATCCAATATTACACAATAATTTTAAATATTCTATGGTAGTATCGTTTAATAACCAACAATTTTGTGCAAAAAAAAAAAAACAGTGAATGCTTAAATTTGACATTTGATGATGTCAACTTTATAGATAGTACCAAAGAATTATGGAAGTCCGGCTCTGAACTACTATTCATTGCGCAAACTCCGCGGGGCCAACCCCGCTGCCCTGCACGCCTGGACAATTTTGTTCTACAGTATTGGGCTTCCATACACCTTTAAACTTCCTTGATACACGTATATACATATACGTTACGGTTTACCCTCTATAATAAAAAAAAGCTTAAAATTATGTTCTAGAAATTTGGTGACGTATTCTTAAAGGATTAAACTAACATATTATGAAAAATACATTTCAGAATTTTACAGGTATTTTTTTCCTTAATTAAAATGAATTAAGTCATAATTTACAACACTTAGAAGAGAAGATGTTTTTAGGACTATTGCATAGATGCATGCGTCTATGTATCCAAAAGGAAGGCAATCATTTTGAATACTTGCTGTAATATTTTTTGTCTAAATAATTCTTTAAATTATCTGGTTAAAATTTTTACTTTTAAATTATTTATTTTTACTTTTAAAAGCATTGATATTTTTTTGTATGTTCATAAAACAAAGTTTCATTCAGCTGTTGACTAATCCCTTTGACAAGCAATTTTATTCGTGACTAGTAAAAAGCGCCATATTAATTTGAAATTTTGTTAATTGTTTTTTTTTTAAATGTGTAATTTGATATTTAATATAATATCTTGCTTTCCTTTATAAGAAAAAAAAATACTTTTGAAAGTAAGTATGTGCTAACATTTTCTTTTTACAAAAAAAAACCAAAAAAATAATAGCCGGAATCAAGACCAACTAAAAAGATATTTTTTAATTGAAAATGAATATGGTTACCAGCATTTAAAGCATAACATGTTATACGTCCTCGAAATCAAAATAAAAAGCACTATTTATTTATGTAAAAATTCAATATAGCGCCCTTAAGAAAAAAATAAAGCTGATGATGGTAGCCGAATGACGAAACGTCGGATGCAAAATTTGATAGCACTATTAAATAGCACAGGAAACGTGGCAATGTAAATGTGCAATGGAGCCAGAAAAAATAAAAACGATTTTCCAAAATTTCGGTTTTTACAAGACTCGGAATTTTAAAACTTTCTAAACGGCATATTGTTAAGGAATGCACACACTGACGCGAATAATTCGGTGCGACGGCGAAATTTTCGCCTCGCGAAATATTCGTCGACTCAAGTTCTTCGGCGTATACGAAGAGCAACATACTGGCGCGAAAATTTCGCTTGGCGGTAACGAAACTCCAGCGATTTTATTTCTTTCGCGACCAGCCGCGTTTCTTGTCGTTTTCGTTGCGAATTTAAGATGGCTTTTACTGAAATATTAATAGAGTTTGTGAAGAAATATCCGATTTTATACGATTTAAGCCATGAAGATTATAAAATTCAGCCGCTAATTATTTAACATTTTTAAATCCTTATAAAACAAACTTGTAGATTTTTTTAAAACAAAAATATACAACTTAAAGTAATGGCTAGTCTTTCTTCTGCTGAAATAGGTTTTCGTAAATTGGAATATTGTTTTTTGACGTCTTCTTTTATTAGGTATAATATATCATCGAAACAATTAATGTCCATTCTAAAATATTTATAAAAACGCTTTTCATCTAGTCGCAGTTGTGGCATTAGTGTATGAAATTCGCCTTTTTTTTCTCTTTCCAAATTTATGTCATGTGTCCACAGCTTTTTCCAAAAAAAAAAACAATACACCAACTTTAGCACAAAAAGTAATAGACGCTTTTTGTCATTTTTCAACCAATTTTTTCTTCCCGCACTTATTGGAAAAATAGCTATTAACAAAAAATGATTAGAATGCCTTACCTTTCAATTTTCTCATCTTCTAAAGCAGCCAATAATAGTATTGCTTCTTCTTTAGAGCTTGAAGAATCCATCCTTCCATATATCAAAAGTAAAAAATATCTTGTAAAATTTTTGGGTAAATGTTAAGGAAACACGAATTTTGACTGCCTATGTGGCGAAATATTCGCGCAAATGTGATAGGAGAGGCGAATTTTGTTATCGCCTATGTCGCGAAATATTCGCTTCGTTATCGCGGCGATTTAATTCGCGTCAGTGTGTGCATTCCTTTACTCACAAAATACGCAACTTTGCCCCACTTTAACCATCTCTGTATCTCCTATAGTTTCCGAGATCCTAATAGTGAAGGTCGAATTTGAATTAGCCTGTATATTCTCTTGGGGTATCTTATTCCACCACACCTCTAGATCGTGTATAAGTGCTGCCAGAATTGCCAGAATTTAAAAAGTGTCCTGTAACTTTTTTAATCTGCGATCAAAAATGTCCCACACATGTTTGATTGGAGAAAGATCAGGCGATCTTGGAGGCCATGATAAGCGGTTAATGTGGTGCGGTCTGGCGTTGTTGAATAATGCGGTTCTTGATTGTGTAAAGATTTTGCTGGACATGTAATTCTACTACTTCCTGAATGTACCCAAGGGCCGTGATGTTCCCTCTAATAAATTCTGGATATATTTTGCTACTATATCTGATGGCACTCCATACCATTACACCCAATGTGCGATGAACATTGAACCTGTTTCTCCATATCAAACCTCATACTAAATTAAGGGAAAAAATTAATCAAAAAACCAAATTTAATAAATTTGGTTTTGGTTTTAATAGAGAAGTTGAAAAAAGGTGTCGGTTCTAATAGATTGTTCAAATGGAGTACGTTAACTGATTTTTTTAGGGGTCAAGACAATTTTGCAAGTCATAGACCTACTTCAACATAATATTTAATGAAATCAAAATTGAAATATACTGTAAGGACATAAAGTCCGCTCCCCCCCCGGTAAATTGGACGTTCTGGAAAACGTTTGTTGAACATTCTCACAAAAGCATGCAAATTGCGATGAGTTTCCTCGTAAATTAAAATAGTTTGGACTTTTTCTTCTAGAGATCGAGTCATTTTAAACCAAAAAAAAAAAAAATTTTAACTCTACAAAAAGAAAAGTACTTTAGACTGACAACTAACACCTTTGACAAACATGTCAGGAAATCATATAGTCATAGTAACTATACAGGGTTATCCAAATTAAGTGTCCACCATTGGTAACTTTGTTATTAGTGAAAATACTAAGTTGTTTCAATTAGCAAACTAGTAGCATTTTCAACGCTAGTAAAAAGGAGAAATAGAAAAAAACAATTGAGAATCGTATTTTTGAGTTTTTCAGTAAAATAACATTTTTTAAATGGAAACCCCTCTATATTATATTTTTTCTGTTAAAACATCAAAATTTTAAACAAAAAAGTTTATAATGACTTTTCCGCTAGAGTCAAAAATAAAGTAAAAATAACGATAAATATTTTTAATTATTTGCAGTATTAAAATATTAAGATGCAAAGAAAATGCTGGCTATTTGGTTTTTACCAGTGCCATAAAACGCAACCACACACACACACAAAATATTAAGACGGTTATGAAAACAACATGGCCTTCGCGATTTGACAGCATTAAGATAAGCGACAAATTGCTAAACTGGACATACTCGCAACTAGAAGGCTTTGGAAAACAATCAAATAATGTCAAACATTAGTGTGTTTGTCAAATACTTGTTTATAAGCTTTATTGTGTCAGTCATTAATTTAAAGAAAAATGTTCTCTCATGAAGAAAAGTGTGATATGTTAGAATGCTATTTAGTGTGCAGAAAATCCTCCTTGAGAGCAAGAGAATACAACAGTGAATTATATCCCGCTCGCATTCAACCGTATGAACGATATTTTCTGAGACTTTATCGAAAATTTAGGGGCAACGAAAATGTTTTTACTAAAACAAGGAAAAAAAAGAATTCACAATAAGCGAGGCCACGGAAATTGCAGTTATTGGATATTTCGAAGCTTATCGTGAGAATTCAATACCAGATATTCTCAAGGATTCTAATTTCAGTTATGGTACTGTTCAAAGGATTTTAAAAAAGTACAAATTTATTCCGTATAAGTACCGACCAGTTCAAACGCTTTTGGCAAGGGATCCAGAGAGAAGACTTGTTTTTTGCCATCGCCAAAATATAAATAACTTTCGCTACATTTTATGGACAGATGAATCAAATTTCTCAAATTCTGGAATGTTTAATAGAAAAAACCACCATTATTGGTCAAGAGAAAATCTTTTGTTAGTACATCCAAGAGGTCCACAAGTCCGTTTCAGTTTCAACGTTTGGTGCGGTATAATTGGTTCAAAAATTGTTGATCCGTTCTTTTATGAGGGCACCCTAACTGGTAAAAGATATGTGGAATTTATGACAGAAATTCTGGATAATTTCTTAGACGAATTGGATCTTATAAGTAGACATCATCTGCATTTTCAGCAAGATGGCGCACCTGCCCACAACTCCAGAGGTACTTATCATTTTCTAAGTGCTACTTTTAATGATCAGTGGATAGGAACAAATGGCCCAATCCAGTGGCCTCCCAGATCACCAGATCTAACCCCACTTGATTACTTCTTGTGGGGTTACTTAAAGAACCAAATTTACAAGCGAAGGTACGATAACGTCGACGCTTTAAAGACTGCAGTTAGGGAAAAGATAACCCAGATACATAGACAGTTCAAGCAGTTGAAAAACGTTTGAAGAACAAGGTGGTGTTTTCGAGCATCTTCTTTAAAAAAAAATTGTTATTTTATTTTGTAAGATTATGAGTTGATGTTGAAAATAAAGTTTGTCGATACAATTTAATTGTTTCAGATTGGGGGCCATAACTTCAACAATTTGTAACCTAGGAGAAAAGTCATTATAAACTTTTTTGTTTAAAATTTGATGTTTTAACAGAAAAAAATATAATATACAGGGGTTTCCATTAAAAAAAATGTTATTTTACTGAAAAAATCAAAATAACGATTCTCAATTGTTTTTTTTTATTTCTCATTTTTACCAGCGTTAAAAATGCTACTAGTTTGCTAATTTAAACAACTTTGTATTTTCACTAATAACAAAGTTACCAATGGTGGACACTTAATTTGGATAACCCTGTATAATATTACACCTGACAAAATTTAACAAAAACAATAAAAAAAATAATGCTATTACAAAAGGTATTTGACGCGAGGAAATAAAAATTTGTGGTTGTATTCAGCATGTAAAAACCTTCAAAAAAAGGTGTCACAGGACCCCCTTTTACATTACAAAAAAATACATTGATGATGTCACGTCGTTGCTGTGACACAAACAACTGTCATGTTTATGTAGGTTGTCATCATTTTGTTAGTCAAGCTAACATTCCAAATTTGGTTTAAATATCTTCAGTACTTCCGAAGATATAAGAGGGGGGGGGACTTTATGTCCTCACTTTATAATATGTTTTGACAGTGGAACATCAGTGAAAAATATGGCATTCGCAAAATCAGGTTGTGTTATTTAATGACGAGACAAAAAAATTCAACAAAAAGTACATTTATTTAAAGAGTGTACCTTTAAAATTTAAGCGCCCAAGTAACGTAAATAGCTATAACACTTACATATTTCCACCCTAGGGTGGTTTTACAGCATTCACAATATATGTCAGCTACGGCATGTAGTCCCGTCAGTAGCACTCGTTCTTCTGCTGGACCACATCCGACATTAACTCTGTAAAATAAATGAAATAATAGAAACAATGAAAGTCCCAAGAAAACATAACATAATTTCAATAATATTAACCAAAAATAGTATATTATTTTATATGGAGGAAAATTGATACTTTTCATGGCACAGACGAACGGAGTGAGGCTGGTAATAGAGAGCAAGCCATGAAAAGTAACTTTTCCTCCAAATAAAATATGCTGTTTTTTCTTCAAACGTTCACAAATTAATGCAAAAAGCATTTTTTTTAATAGTAATTATTATCCAAAATAAGAGGTTTCGCAAGGCGGCATAGACCGGTGTGGGTGAATAGTTGCTATGGTAATGTAACATAAAGATGTCAGTGGAAACTGTCAACAATATTTTTTTTTAATTGCGTCTCCGGATTCCGTTTTAATTTAGTATTGATAAGCAGTTATTAAGGAAGTATACAGGGTCTTTGTTTATATTTGCGTGGCTTCTGTGGCCTTTATTTTTGAAGACAGAAAAACATGTTTTATATAAAAATTGTAGAATTTTTTCCATATCATCTTTTGAAATTATCAGTAAAAAAAATATTGCAATAAAAAAATGGAAAATATAGTCAACTTCAACTTTTTTAAATGAAACACCCTGTATATTATGCGCTACAACGAAAGATCTTTTTTTTTCTGCTTTTAAATATATATACATTGATGATATTTGAATAAACCATTTTTGAATTTTTTAGGTTAAATTATTAATAAATTACAAAAAAGTTTCATATTAGTATCAAAGGCTTGGAAACAATAAAATTGGATGTTGCTGAATTTGGTAGGGTTTTCTCTGGCCTAATGTTTGTTTTTGTGATTAAAAATTCCTGCTTAAGTGAAGAAAGACTTGTCGGTGAATAAAAAATTTTAATTAAAAACTTTGGATCCTGCTCATATACCCAGCTATTTCCAATGCATACTTATGTCGGTCCTGCATGTTTTGTTCAGGCAGGTTCTGAACGGACATAAATTTATAAGCATAAAATTTGTAAAATTTTAAGGTTAAATAAATTTCATAATCTGTTTTATTAATTTTAGATGCCGCATCCGAGATTGGTATTTCAGGATTTTCTAAAATTATTAATAGTAGTTAGTGCAAGTCCAATAGAAAAAGTATAATAATTATCCTGAAAAAACAAGGATATCCAAAACCTTGTTTTCATGTCTTTTCCCACTCCCTTTCTTCATTTTAAAGCGTTTTCGTTTAATAAACTTTCTTACTATGTATTTAAGAAATATTTAGAGATGGTACCCGTTGTTAAAAATATAATAAGTAATATTCCCTTTGCAATCTGTCACTTATTATTGTTACCATAAAAAAAAAGCATAATAGAGATTTTTTTTCTTCTGAATGGCCCATCGACCAAAAAGCAATACAAACTACTTTTAATAGTTAAAATGATAAATTTCAACTTTTTACAATGTCAAACGTCAACGTCAAATTTATTAAAACAATTTTATTGTTTTTATAGCTTTCTTGAATCCCAATATGATTTTTTTTTAATTTATTTATATTTTAGGCTTAAATATCTCAAAAATAGCTCATCCAGAAAATCATCAATGTATATATATATATATATATATATATATATAT
>JAHBCN010008691.1:0-37614 GCA_019359885.1 Listronotus oregonensis | reverse complement strand
AACCAAAAAAAAAACAGTTTAAGTTTTTTAAAAAATCATTTATTTATTGTTATTTCAGATTTTAAAATTTATTTAGGTTATGTTTACGGAGGTAAAATAAAAGGGGAGTAGCATCTTTTATGGGAGACGAATTGAAAAGTAAATTCTTCGCGAAGCCCATTTTGTATTTCGTTAATTTATTACAATAAACTTATGTTAAAGAGTCAAACTTAAAAAAAAAAAAATATATTAAAATACGAATCCAACCAAAGTTATGATAATTATTTAGACAAGGTCCTAACTCTGGCAGATTTTATGAGTCACAGGCGTACGTTAACAGTTTTTTTTAAAAATACCTAAAAATAACATATTAAAAGAATGTATTTCCAAGTCTGAAGATAGGGGAGTCAATGACGTACGTTAACCGTTTTTTGGGGTTTTGGAAACAATACCATGACCCCATCATTTTCGGTTAAATCAGAAGTGGCGTAAAGTTTGATGTTTTAAATAAAAAAAACCCGTATATTTTTTAAGACTCGAATTCTACAGCCATTCCTATTAAAATTTTTATTATATCCTATATCTATCTTTGTTGCTTGTAAAGGTTTTTCCTTCCCCTACAAACCTCCAAACTTTTAATTTTAAGCAATGGGTACGTGAATTTTGGGCTTTAAGTTTTCGTGTACTTAGCAAAAACAAAGTTCTTTACTTAAGTGTTCTTAGACGATATGGCATCATCGCACTGTGACAGAAAAAACTATACAATATTTGATCTTTTTTTTTTTTTTAAGGGAAATTTTTGAATTTTCCAATTTATTTTTTTTTCACGATAGAAAGTCATTTGTATCAAGTGTACATATTATATATTAAATATTAATAAATATCAAAAATTTTAAATTTATTTTATTATTAAATCGAAAGGGGCTATTTATAGGGGGGGGTTCAGCTTTAGTGACGTAATATTTATAGGGGGTCGCAAAGAATGTTACGAATGACGAAGGAGGGGGGGGGTTCTAAAATGGGAAATTCAGCGTGAGTAGTTTTGAAGGCCCCCTGAGAAAAACAAATCATTGAAAATTTTTTCAGTTATTTTCTTTAATGAGCCGAAGAGTAGAACATTTTGAAAAAAAAGGTAATTTTGTTACTTTTGGGAAATTTGATGGGGGGGGGGGTAAAAAAAATTTTTTTTGTTTTCGAGATATTATCGGAAAAAAACAACCTTTTTTCACTATACCCCCTTTTTTTTTTAAAAAATTCTTGATTTTTTTTAAAATCACAAAATTTTTTTAGAAACCCCTTTGAAATTTTTTATTGTTATTTTTTTTTACCCTTTTTTCCAAAGGGGGTTTTTATTTAAGGGGGGGGGCCCTGTTCCCCCAGTGTATACATGGTTGCGGCCACGATCCGACGTGTGAAAGGGAGGTTTGAATTAAATGGAAAAAAGGTTAAAATAGATATAAAAACAAAGTTTTAAAAGGTGTTTTTAAAATAAGCCAATTTAGTGTAAAAACAAGAATTCTGTGCAAAAAAAGGGGGGAATAGTGTAAATAAGGTTAGTTTGATTTTCAACTTTGATAGAATATTCGAAAAAGAAACGTTGCCGAAAAATTTTTTTTCAGATTCGTAATCAGAGCCCCAAAACCCCCCATACCAAATTTGGTCAAAATCGGAGAGGAGGAATTTTAGACAATTCCCCAAAAAAATTGTCGATTTTTCTATTTTTAGGCTAAAAAAAGGTGGAGCCGAATTTTTAAAAAATTTTTCCAAAAAAAGGCCAAATGGCCCCTTTAAAACTAAAAAAAAGTTAAAAATTGAGATGAATACTAAGCTTGGTTGGTTAAAATTACAAGGCCTCCAAGTAAATGGATAACCCCCAGCCAACCGATTACACGTGTTTCCCCTTGTTGGGGATGGTCACACGAATGTGGGGGTGGACCCCTTGACCTGAAAGCCCAGTTAAGAACAATCGTAACTCAATACAATTGAAGAAGAAGCAACTACGCCATCTCGTCAAGTAATTTTAAACCGACCAATTTTAGTATCGACAGATTAAGATGTTATTGTGCGCCATGTAGGTGTATTACGAAAAAAATTTAAAAAATTGCTTTCACAACACACATAATAAAAAAAGGCTTCTCATTACACAGATATGTGAATTTCTTTTGCCAGCTCCAAGTGGGGGGGACGTGGACGACTGAAAAGTGTTTAAAAAAAAGGGAAATGCAGTATTTTCCCCCAACTGCAATAAAAAAAAGAAAAAAAAGTCCTGTTAGTGTGACTAAATCTTTTTTTTCAGTTTATCAGTTCAAATTCAATTCATTGGATTGTTCCGGTAGGTAGTGGTCAGAGTTTCGGCTCGCGGGCCCGGCGACCGGGGTTGATTCCCAGTGCCGGAGAGACACTTTTAGGTGGGGGATTTAAAAATAACGTCCGGGTGGCACTACCGCGTTGTCTAAAAGGTGCTGTACATTTGCATGTTTCAGTGCTCGGACAACGTTGACGGAAAAATGGGAAGAAGGGGTTTAAAACCCCCGAAAACCGGACTACGGTACTTTGATTGGTTTATATAGAATATAATCCGTAGGATATAATATGCATATATAATAATCCTTCGTGAGGTCATAAAAAAAAAAAAATGCATTTTATTGACAAAAAATTTTTAAAACCATTTTTTATCTTCAAAGTAAAAACCAACACCAAAAAATTTTTTTTTTTTTAATTTTTTTGTAAAAAGATTCGTAAATGCGCCGGAAAATAGAACAAAATAAAAAAGGCCAATATCTCAATTTTTCGATTTTTTATGGCCAAAAATAGTTTGAGCCGCGTTTCTAAACAATTCCTTTTTTTTTTACTTTCAGTGACATGTAATTTTAAAAACAATGTTTGCGCATTGCTTTGTGGAGCAGATCGAGCCAGTTTTAGATGACTTATATAATAACAATGTACCATCTGATGATAGTGTATATAAAGGCTGCGATACGGTTTTAGAACCACTTCCTTCCATATTTCTTTCCTGAATGCAGTGGTACGTTCGGAACCTAACACTAACGGTAAGAGTAGTAGAAGAATTATTTATTTTTAGGTCGGATGTACCCAATTTTAAAAAGGCATTTTTTTTTTTGAGTATTTTTTTAACTTTTTTTTTCCCGAAGGCAAAATTTTTTTTTTAAGAAATATTCCCTTTTCTTTTTGGAATGATTAATTAAAAGAATGTTTTTTTTAAAAATTAAGCAATTTTGTAAAAAAAAAAAAGGCAAAAAATTCGCACAAACCGAATTACATTTAAATTTTTTATATGGGCTTAAAAGGGATCGGACTTTTGTTATTTATTAATGAAACAAAAATGTTGTTTTCTTAAAATTTTTAAAGGGAAGTGGTTAAAAAAAAAAGGGGGAAAATGTTGTGAGAGGTTTGTTCGATCACCCAAAAAAATCAATGAGTAAATACAAAGATTTCTGGGAGCAAAGGGGTCTGCATTTAACCGCCGGCACTGCTTTTTAATTTTAAAATTCAAAAAAATTAGGGGACAAAAATTTTTTTTTTATGGACCAACAGCTTCGATTTTTCCCAATCACATTGTTGTTTGGCCTTTTAAGGGGTTACCCCCAAAAAAGGGTTTCCAAAATTGTTTGGGGCAGTCGGCCATTAATGAATGTTTTTTTAAATAAAAATTGTTAATAAATATGAGTCATTTTAAAATTCAACTGGTTTTTTTTTTATGTTGTAATAATTTTAATATTATTTTTTTACTATAATTAGTTTATTTGGACATTTTTGCGAAATACATGTTAATTATTATACAGACAGGTCCAGTGTAGTAGAAACATAGGCAGGGGGAATGATAAATTCCACTGTCCGCTTTGATCGATAAATTCCGCAGCAGATTAACTGAACGAGATTTAATTTGTAATATTCATTTGACGGGGTTGTATGGTTTAAGCGCGGTTGAAAATTAAAAAAAAATTTAAGTTAATCTGTTGAGAAAACAGTTTCTTAATACCGTTATTTTTTAAAAAGGGGGAAATTAAATACCAACAGCTTTATTTATCAGTTCATTAATTGCCAAAGCAAAATAAAAAAATAAGTTCTCTAAACCCAAAACTCATTTCTAAAATTAAAATATAGCAATGAAAAAAAAATAATTATAAACATAATAAATATTAAAATGAAATTATAATAAATATTAAACAAACCCCCTTTTGGGGGTATCCCAAACGAGTAAAAACCCCTCTAACGTTTGTTAGCATATTAGGGCTGAAAGTTTGAAAATTTTTTTATTTTTATTCAAATTTTCTAACAGTTCGACCTGACAGGAATGCTCGCGAAAAAAAAATAAATTTTTTTTCCGGGGGGGCTAAAGGCGCTGTTTCAACAGTTTTTCCATCGGGGTCAAGGAGAAACCGCCAAAGATGGAGTCCTTCTTCCAAGCGCTGGAACGAAGATTCCATCCCGTTTTTCTGGGGCCCCAAAGGGGGGGTTTCCTAATGGCGGAAGATGGTTGCGCGCTTCAGGGGGGGGCAGTAACAGAAAAGGTTTCGTTACCAAAAGTCCCTAGCGGATCGGCATTGTTTGTGCCCTGCATCGATAATTTTTTTTTTAAAAATTTGTTTTAAAAGTTGGGGAATTTTTGGGGCCAGAGCCCGACTACCCAAAATTCCACCTACAAAGCCTGGGAAAGCCACGTTCACAAAACGTGTGTCTGGAAAGGGAAGAGCTGGTTGAACGTTTACCGACGGACCCCAAAAAAATAAAAGGGAAAAAAGCAAGTTCTTCTAAATTATTACCATTTGACCTAAACCTTATTTTTTTCTGAAAAAAAGCAAATAATATTTAAATTTAAAATTAAATCTTCAAAAACATTCCATATTTATCGATCTTTTTGCGAGTTTTGTTTTGCTAGCTGAGTCAGGCAATGTAACCCAAATTTCCCGCCTAAGTGTCTCCTATGTTTCTACTACAGTGGACCTGTCTGTATTTTTAAACGATGCGGCCAGGTGTCCTTATTTATTTAAATAAATATTTTTTCTAATACAATTTAAAAAAAAATAATTTACAGACCACTAAACTTTTAATACGGTATTGTCGCCAGTAAAATAAAAAATACTAGAAAAATATTACTCACCCCAAAAAATTATTGCAATATGCCAAAATTCAGTTTAGATATAAATAGAAAATTTTAATAAGAAAAAAAAAGTTGTAATGAAAACAGAATTTGTTTACTTTTTTTTTGTAAATTAGCTCGTAACAAAATAATATTGTCAAAGATATGTACAAACGAATAAAAAAAAACAAGAACAAACATTCGTTCTTGTTCACCTTGTTTGTATGTGTTCTTTGTTTATTGTTCGCGTTATTTTGTCTACATAGCGCAATCAAATATTTGTTTACTCTCGTTTGACCGTTGAAAAGTTATGGATGACGACGAACAAAATGTATTTCTTTAGGATGTACACACTGAAAAAACAAACATTCGTTCGGGTTCACTTTCTTTGTATGTGTTTTTTTGTTTATTGTTCGCTTTTTCTGTCTACAAAGCGCAACCAAATGTTTGTTTACTCTTGTTCCATAGTTGGAAAGTTATGGATGACCATAAAAACAAAAATTCTCTTTGATGCACCGACGTCCACTGGAACATGTGGGAACAAGACGTTTGTTCGCCGTTTTAACTGTCTACACCGAAAAAACAAACAAGAACAAACATCAGCGAACATTAGAGTTATGTTGTTTTTTCACCTTTTTCGCTTAGAAAATTGCCAGTAGGTTACATAATATAGTAATATAGTTCCATAGATATTACAAGAACTAATATTAACAAAGTTATTGTTTTTAGTTTCACATAACAGTTTTATAAATGCAGCTGTTTGGCTTAGTACAGTGATCTTTTAAATATTTGACCAAAGTTACACATTTCTTTTTACAGAACTGATTTATCTGTATTAAATTTTTTAAAATATCGGTATTTGAAACTTTAAATGAAATACCCTAGAGTTGTAAATTGAAATTAGGAATGATGTTTTACCTTTTTCGCTTAGAAAATTGCCAGTAGGCTAATATTATAGTTCCATAGATATATACAGGGTGTCCGAAAAAGACGATGAAAAATTTTAAGGTAAAAAGATAATGAAAAAAGTTTATACTAACACAGGTCCGTAAATGCTTCCAGAGGGAGCTACTGGCTCTTGAAGATGGTGTCATACAAGTGGTTTTTATTTAATTTATTAGGATCACTTACAATACAGGAATTAACTTCTACGTCTAAGTTAGAGGATTGGAGGTCACTTTTTGAAAATATCAGGTGACCCATATTGCAACCAGTGGCGTGGGAACAAAGAGATGCTTAGTTATTTGGGGTAATATTTTTTTCGCCGAGTATTTTAAATAAATTATGTTTCTTTTGAACATTTTTAATAAAAAAGGTGTCCTTGGTATAAAGTCGTATAGTCGATGGTTTTCGAGATAAAGGTACTTAAAACAAGGAAGTTTAAAGGTGTATAAGCCCAATGCTATGGCCCATTTCAAAAAGGTCCAGGCAGTATGAAAATAACTGTCAGAGTTGGCCCCGCCGATTTTGCGAAAAGAAATTCACAAATAATTTAATGTGTTCCTATTTACACACTGATAAATCAGCGTGTAGTTAGGCAACACATTATACTTTTATGAGAGCCGTATTAGTTTCGATTGTTTTTTTTTGTGTGATTATATTTTTGTGGTTGCAGAAGTTTTTTGGATTGATAAAAAAACCCTTTTTATTTTAGTGATTAGTGTTTATTAAATTGTAATTTAATTTTGTTTTATTGTTTTTACTTAAATACCGTAACAAAATGACTAGAGGTTGTAAGTTTTGTCCTTTTCAAATCTAAGGGTAACATACCCGGCATTTTTTACTTTAGGAAGTATTTTATATTTAAATTAGGTGCTTCTTGAGACGGGAACGTTAGGTAAAAGAATAAACAATAATATATTTTAAAAATAATAGAAAATGAAAATTTTCATAGGAAAAAAAGCAGTGAGAAAAGTAATGCAATCTTAACTATCTTTAAGATGATTTTACAATGTTTGTGTATTTCTGTGGGTTATTAAAAAGAAATAAGGTTTACATTAAGGTTCTTTTATTTCATTTAATAATTTGGGAAATTTTTAAAGGATAAAAAATTAATTACTTGGGCAGAACAGGAAAATTTTAATATATACAAGTCCCTCTAATTGTATGAAAGAAAGTACTGTGGTGTACTTCTCATGGCAGGGTCGCCATGTGGTGTACTTCTGCTTTGTACTTGGTTCGTAGTATCTGGTACACGTCAAGAAGTCAAACAAGAGACTTTGTATAAAACATACTTTAATATAAATATATAAAAATAGTATAAACTTATCTTACTGCATCGAAATGCATCTAAATATATCTAATCGTATCTAATCTTAATGTGTATAAATCAAGTTATTATATATATATTTAAACATTAAACAACCATCATTTAATATACACAGTTTACAATAATATATTAGTATTGTTATATAAACTAATATTTAAATAATAACATAACATAAAATACCTCTTAGCTTTTACGGTCAATGGCTTTGATACGTGCAATAGACTGATGACCTAACAAGTACTAGGGACTAACTTTTCCTGATTATATCCTTAGCCTTTCGTCATGAATCCATTACACCTTCCCCGCAAAAGTTGAAAAAAATGTTTTCTGAACTTTTTTTTTTTCATTCTGCTATCTTATATACTATGTACAATTTAAGACTTAAAAATAAGGTTTAATAATATTTTTATGTACTTCCTTAGGCTTATTATTTACATTTAAAACTACATTGGTATTCTTAATATCTAAAATTTTAAATGGACCTTTAAACAAAGGTGCTAATTTATTTTCTACATTTTTGTTTTCTATTAGGACCATGTCTCCGATTTTATAATTATAGCTATTGCATCTTTTATTGGAGTTTACGCGCTTAGTTTTTGAAACAATTAAGTTATTTCTTGCATCATTCCACGCAGTCTGCAATCTAAATTTTAACTCAAATGGGTAATCCTCAAAATTATAAATAGGATCGATTTGATTAGCAAGGTTTGACGGGATTTTGCTTATTTTACCAAATACAAGCTCGTATGGTGTATAGCGTGTTGAGGTGTTTACCGTGTTGTTATATGAAAAACACCAATACGATACCCAATCGCTCCAATTACTTTCTTTATATTTCGACAATTGAATACGCAAATACGCACCCAAATGTTTATGTGAGTTTTCCAGACCTCCAAGCGTTTCATGATGGTATGCTGTAGAATTTAACTGTTGGATCCCTAATAGTTTACAAGCTTCCTTAAACGTGCTAGACATAACTTCCAAACCTTGGTCCGTTAGGATTTCACAAGGTATCCCATATCGTAGTATAAAATTTTCTACGAATGCCTTTGCTACTGTTTTAGCTTCCTTATCCTCTATTGGATATCCTTCCACAAACTTTGTTAAGTCGCACTGAAGCGTCAAAATGTATTTTTTATTTTGGCTATCCTCAGGTAGAGGGCCTACAAGGTCAAGTACAACCTTTTCGAATGCCGATTTAGCCGTACTTGTTATTACCATTGGTACCTTCTTCGGATTTGAATGCTTATACCTTTGGCAATTATCACAGTTTTTGACAAAGTGGCTTACGTCTCCTTTGAGACCTGCCCAAAAATATCGTTTCCTTATATTGTTGTACATGCGTTGTACACCCGCATGACCACCTGTTGGTAACGGTGAAAATCATTTAAGATTATATGTCTTAATTTTTTATCTGTTATACGTTCCGCATCCCGAACTATATTTATTTTTATAGTCAGTTCTAACATATGCGATTTACATTTACTTAGTAAATTTAAAAATTCTGCACTTTGTGCATTTTTTAATATATATATTTCCGGAATATTATTTTCTATGCACCATTTGTCCAGATGTCTCAACGATGTACCTAAGTCATACGCTGATCGACTGTTCTGGTAAAAATACATAGTTTGTGAATTCACATTGTAAATAAAATTTTCACGGTACTGGTAAAATTGCAATTTTTTAAGTTTTGCAAACTCTGTTTTAGACACTACTTTTAATTCAATCGTGTCATTGGGACGTTTTAAAACCTCGGCTACAACAGGGTGATCAAGCCTATCGCCTCTGGTCTGTACGTCTTTTGTCTCCACGGTTGTGGCTAGTTCTGGTTTTGACACAAAACCCGCTCTATCTCTAACTTGAGCTCTAGTTAACACATTCACACTCTCACATATTTTTTCATTCATTCCTTTTAAGTCTTTAGATTCTATGACTATACGCGATAGTGCGTCTGCTGTCACATTTTCTGAACCTTTGACATAATGTACAGTAAAATCGTACTCTTCTAATATTAACCTAAATTTCGTGAATCTGCTTGACGGATTTGTCAAATTAAATAAATAAATTAACGGACGTTATTTTTTAAAGAAATTGAAAATATTTCATAATTAATTATTGCTGAATATTTAGAAAGAAAATCTACACCTAATACTCCCTGTATATGAGAATCGAAATTTTTTACGACAACAAACTTATTGGAAAAATTTTCATTCCTAATTGAAAAATTAATTTCTGTGGTACCGATAGACAATGTGGATCCGGCTATTCCTTGTATTTTTAGTTTTTCTCTAGTGTTTACTATTTCATTATTAATTAAAGAGTTATCAAAAATACAAGAAATGCTCGCACCTGAGTCAATTAAAAACAATAATATTCTTCCATTATAATTAACACTTATGTAATTTAATGCGTTTATATTGTAACTTGATATCTTGTTATTTATTACTGCTTACTTATTTAAAACTGCCTTACGTTTGAACTTGAATTATCGCTACTGTAAGCACAATAAACTCGGGTCGCCGGTTTGTTTCGACCTTGTCCATGGTAATTGTGTGTAGGTGATTATTGGTTCCCTTTTCGTAATTTTGTTTTTGAAACGTAATTAATCAATAAGGTTTGCCCATTATTGTTGATAAGACTGCTATATAACTTAATTGCGTCAATTAACTGTTTAGTGCTATTTTCCGTGTTATCCATAGATGGTAACAAAGATACCGCTGTTCTTAAATCAAATTTTTCCGCCATATTTATTTTCTCGGTATTACTATTATTTTTTAATTGTTCAGTTGGGTTATTTTCCTTAACTAAATCTTTTAGTCTTTCGTTCAGGAGAGAACGCGATTTAAAAAGGTGAGATTCAATAGCTTTATTATAATCTGAATATGATTTTTTAACGTTTGGGTCGTCAATAGCAGATGCTTGGACCTCTTTTTGTATATTATGAAACTTATTTTCTAACTTCCCTACTTCTAGAATTAAATTATTTACTCTAACTAAATCTATTCGGCGTTCTTTTGGCTCTTTTTTTATAATGTCGCACAATTTAACTGAGTATACGAGAATCATGCTTTTAGCGAATTAAATACCATAATATTGTAATAAAATTAAAAAAATAATAATTTTCAGACTAATAAAATGTTTTCTGAGAGCACTTGAGCGTCGAGCAGACTTTAACACAATGTTCATAAAAAAAATATACAAATAATAATAATAAAAAAAATGTTTCCTAATAAACTTACATACTATACTGCTGTTTGTGTTCTGGGTTGAGGGTTGATCCTTGCTGTGGGGTTATGTCCAACGCTGTTCAGTGTTCTGGTTCTGGGACTTCTCAAACTACGCTGGGTTCTGCTGCTGGAGTTTTGAAATACATACTTCTGGAAGATTCTTTTTTGTTGCTTTCGATAGGTCTGCTTTATTTTTAGTAGACACAACAATACAACAACAACTGTCAATATATATAGTAGAACTCTTACATCGGTAGGCACTTGGATGCTTTCTTGTTCCACGATGAAATTTGAATTGACTACTCCAGAGTCAGTAATTTCCGCATGTTTGGAAGATGATTTGCCCATATTAGCGTCTATTTACCATATCACTGGACGGCATGCACTTTTCCTGACTTCTCAACATGTAACTGGTAGGATCGCCATGTGGTGTACTTCTCATGGCAGGGTCGCCATGTGGTGTACTTCTGCTTTGTACTTGGTTCGTAGTATCTGGTACACGTCAAGAAGTCAAACAAGAGACTTTGTATAAAACATACTTTAATATAAATATATAAAAATAGTATAAACTTATCTTACTGCATCGAAATGCATCTAAATATATCTAATCGTATCTAATCTTAATGTGTATAAATCAAGTTATTTATATATATATATTTAAACATTAAACAAACATCATTTAATATACACAGTTTACAATAATATATCAGTATTGTTATATAAACTAATATTTAAATAATAACATAACATAAAATACCTCTTAGCCTTCACGGTCAATGGCTTTGATACGTGCAATAGACTGATGACCTAACAAGTACTAGGGACTAACTTTTCCTGATTATATCCTTAGCCTTTCGTCATGAATCCATTACAGCACAATTTTAGGTTAAAGTTCTTTTTTGCTTTTTTTTTGTATTTGTTTAAAAAGAAATTAGATTTTTGGTTTCTTAAACTTACATTATCAACTTTTCACAAGCTCGACATATTGTAGATACATAATATTTAACGGATTAACGGTTACTGTTACAATGGATACCTAGGTACCAAAGGTTACTAAACATTTTTAACCACTGTTATTCTGTCTCATGAATGTTTGTTATTAGTGAAAAATATATGCCTAAAAAGCAGTTATAAAATTTTTCACTTTTTAATGTACAACCAGAATCTTAGGATTAGATTAAACTCATTTACACTATCTTGCGCTTCTTTTATCACAAAATTGGTGATAAGTACATGACACTATCATACAATGTTTGAAATTTATTTTTAAAAAATTGTGTTTTTATTTATTTACAAAGATTTTTGGTAAAAATACAAAACTCCCAAAAATATCGACCATTTAAATAAAACGCTGTAAAGTGGCGCCATCTATTCTGTCCATATTATATCAGATGATATAAAATCCAATATGACTAAATAATTTTAAATATTATATGGTAGTATCGTTTAATAACAAACAATTTTGTGCAAAAAATTAAAAAAAAAACAGTGAATGCTTGAATTTGACATTTGATGATGTCAACTTTAAAGTTAGTAACTAAGAATTATGGAAGTCCGACTCTGACCTACTATTCATTGCGCAAACTCCGCGGGGCCAATCCCTCTATTCCCGCTGCCCTGCACGCCTGGACAATTTTGTTTTACAGTATTGGGCTTCCATACACCTTTAAACTTCTTTGACTTAAAAGGACGACTGCAGTGCGTAAATAAAATAAACAGGCTATGTAATAAAATTAAAAAGATGTAGTAGGTACCAGTAAATTCGTTTTTCTTTTTGGCAGTGGGTGTAAAACAATGACTTTATTTTGAAATATTATTTAAGCATCTTCTTATTTTTATTACATAGCCTGTTTACTGTATTTACGCACTGGAGTCGTCCTTTTAATTCGTTTATCTCGAAAACCGTCGACTATACGACTTTATACCAAGGGAACCTGTTTTACGTAAAAATTTTTAAAGAAACATAATTTATTTAAAAGATATCGAAAATACACTCGGCGAAAAAAAATATGACAGTAAACAACTAACCACCCCTTTGTTCCCACGCCACTGGTTGCAATATGGGTTCCCTCATATTATCAAAAAGTGACCTTTAATCACTCTAACTTATACGTAGAAGCTAATTCCTGTATTGTAAGGAAAATCCTAATAAATAAAAACCACATTTATGACACCATCTTCAAGGGCCAGTAGCTCCCTCTGGAAGCATTTCCGGACCTATGTTAATATAAACTTTTTTTCATATCTTTTTATGTAGAATCATACCTTAAAATTTTTTATCGTCATTTTCGGACACCCTGTATTAACAAAATATAATATTAACAAACTTATTATTTTTAGTTTCACATGATAGTTTCATAAATGCAGGAGTTTGGCTTAGTACAGTAATCTTTCTAATGTTGGCCGCTTTAATAGGAGTATTTACTGCTGTCTTGGCTTTATTTAATACAGTTACCAATCCTGTTCAATATTTCTTAAGGTAAGTAACTGTCCTACTGATATTTTAAAAATAACAGAATATTGAGTTTTTTAGAATGCTCCCAACGATAAATGAAAACTTATTAAAATGCCCGTTGTAGACCACAGTTTGACATTTCCATGTTTATTACATGAGTAATTTTTCCATCGCCAGAGAAAAATTTTAAAAAACAAAGTTTTCATACATCGACAAGGTTTTTAAGGTTAAACGAATATAAAGATCGCAATAAATATAGAGCTAAGTTTTTTAATCAGTGGTGGCTCGCTTAATATATCAAGTAAATCAGTGGTTCACTTTAAATGTTTTCAACTCATGATACTATTTGTTAATTAATAAAATATAGTATATTTACTTAAATCAAACTCCGCTCTCTTTATAATGATGCACTTGTTAACGGTGGTTGCCATGGAAACGCGGTATTCTGTCGAAATTTTACATATATGCTTATGCAAATGACGTATGAATTGACACCAACTCGAAAGCCAGATATTTTCCAAATTTGGTTTTTCAATCGAGTTCGGGTCAAGTGGCTGCGTTGTTATGTATAGGTTAGGTGTGTGTATTATTTAAATTACTGTTTGTACTGAGTTTACATTCTCCCGACTACGATCTGGTATGTGTTTTTCTAAAACAGCCGATCCCTAGGTTAGACGTAGTAAAGAAAATGAGTGCGGTTCGAATATTTGGTCTTATATTTAGTGTTCGTTTTTAATATATATTTTTTAAAACTCTAATTTAAGATTTAATTTAAACATCTTGTAATGGTTGTCACCCAGCATTTTTAAAACGTTCGGCACCCAGTTTTTTTAAAACGTTTGCCGATCGAGACGTCATCTAAGAGGCCCCCTTTTTTATTGCCCAAAACTTTATTTTCCTGTATAAAGTTGTTCTATAGGTAAAATTATACAAAATATTTGGTACTAGGCACTTTCGGTGAAGTGTGGGGAAGGGGGCTAATTAAAATTGATTAACCAGGTCTTATTGTCACGAGCCACCACTGATTTTAATACTCAATCATTTCATTATTAATATAAAAGTTTTACTTATTTTTTGTTTAGCACACATACTCTTTCAAGGGCGTCGATATTTTTTTTTCCTGAGAGGGGTAATTTTAGTATCGGAAAAAACCACTCTGAACACAAACCTGAAAACTCCAGAAAAGCGACACGGTACATTTGCCGGCAGAAACCTGCTACCACGGAATGTTTGGACTACGACTATATAAAGTACAAAAAATTTCATAAAACAAAAAAGGGAGCCTTTTAAATTGTTTATAAAAAACTTAAATAAACATTTTTTAATAAGATACATAAGGAGATATAAAGGAAAATGTAATTTTGACAAAAATTTTAGTCCAAAATGAGCAAAAAAGATATTTTTTTACCAGATGTATATCTTGAAAAATTCTGAAAATTTGGTTTTTTGATTATAACCCCTAATATTGCATTTAGACAAAAATGTTATATAACTTAAATTAAAGGTCTTTTAAAAATACTTTGTTTATATCATATAAAGATTCGTGTATCTTTTATAGTTTTTCAGATATTTACATAAACTGTTATTTGTTAATATGTACATTAAAAATGTTTGCACACATTTTTCATAAACTTAAACAGAAAAAATTGTTTGTAGCGCGCATATAATTTACCATAACAAGGAGCTTTGTATTTGCGAAGTTATTAATAATTGAAAAATAACAGTTGTGCACTAACTAATTCAAACTTTAATTACATGGCAAACATGTATTCAGACATAAAGTAACTTATTATAGAATATACACACATATGTACCAATATCTTTTTGTTACATTATAAACGAAACAAAGAAGAAGTTAATCCTAAATAACTATTTTTAAATTGACAATTTTTTGTTTAACATAACTTTTAAAAGAAACCCGCTTTATTTAAATCAAGTATTAAACACCAACTATAATATAAAATCCAAATGTCTTTTTTTCATTTTTACAAATCTGCCCACAATGGAATTTGTATTTATCGGTATGTCTCTATTCACATGTAAAAGCGCTAAACCAACTAATCGTTCTTGACTCATAGACTCTGTCATAGATGCCCTTAACCACTTTTTTAACCTTTTTAGTGCAACGCTCACTGGCATAGTATATACAAGATATAATGCTAAATGAACATAAGGGTATAACTGTTTATCACACGTTTTAAGAGTTGAAATTGCAGAATATGGGATATTTTAAAAATAGTGTAGTTAATTTCTTAACTAACTTTGTAGAGATTTCACCTAACGACATCTTGTGACCGGTTTCGATCTATATCAGATCTCATCAGACAAGCTAGTCAAAGGAAAAATCTCTAAAAATCCTAATACCTTATTCAGTACGCATTGAAACACATGAATGGGTAACAGACGTCAACGCCATCTACTGACCAAAGGGCGAAGCATACTCCTCTCAACTTACGGTGTCACAGACTTGCCGAGCTGAAATAATGTTACAAACATTTGGAAATGTATGCCCAATACTTGTACGGACTATTAACAATAGTGTAGTTAATTTCTTAACTAACTTTGTAGAGATTTCACCTAACGACATCTTGTGACCGGTTTCGATCTATATCAGATCTCATCAGACAAGCTAGTCAAAGGAAAAAATCTCTAAAAATCCTAATACCTTATTCAGTACGCATTGAAACACATGAATGGGTAACAGACGTCAACGCCATCTACTGACCAAAGGGCTGCTTCGCCCTTTGGTCAGTAGATGGCGTTGACGTCTGTTACCCATTCATGTATGGGATATTTGTTTCGTTTTTCCATTTTTTAAACCATAGTTCTAACTTAGTTTTAACCAGCATCAAAATTATGTCGTTACTTTTATTTTTGAATTTGGATAAGTAATTAACTAAGTTTTGCTCAAAAGATTTTAACTCATATGGAGATCTTATGTTCTTTTTACTTTAAAACGGTGTACCTAATTACCATAACATACAATAGTCGATTATATGCAGTAGAATTCATGAAAAGCTTGTTATGATGGGATGTAAATTCGCTTGTCGTTTTTCGTAAAAATGGAAGCTAAAGTAGATTATTAGGAATGGACGAATGGGTCTAAGCATGTAAAAATATTTTAGGGTACAAATTTGTACTATACTTTAATATATGTGTGTTGTGAGTTTAATTGTCATTTCGGTGATCGACTTCGGGAGAATATATTTGCCGACGAAGTGGTAGGTAGGGTTTGGGGGGTTATTACCCCCATTACCCCCCCTTATCGACGCCCTTGTACTATTTTTGTTACTTAGCAATTTTCAGTGTAGTGAATAAAGGCATTGTAGAAATTTCGATGAAAGTTATGAAAAAAAAAATTTGGAATAAAACTATTTCCTTAGACAAGCATTCCCACCCGACTTTATCTAGTATAAAGGTGTGAAAATACGTTTTGGACACTTATAGATTTTGATATAAGACTGTAAACCCCAGTTAAATGCGTAATGTATTGGGTATTTTTTGTGTTTTAACGGAATGCTCCTAAAATGAAATAAAGTTGTATATTGGTGCAAATTAATCCATTAAGATCTAAATTTTATTAAAAAACTTAAACCAATTAAAATTCTAATAAATAGTCAAGCACTTGCAGATTGGCGGGGTATTTTTAACTTTTTTGGTTTTCAAGATATTTTCAAAAAACTAAAACAGGGAACATTATATCAAGCTCTGTAAAAATACGAACAAATAAGTTAGTGAGTTAATTAGAATACACCACCTTTCAGTTTTTTGTCAAATTATCACAAAAACCAAAAAAGTTAAAAGTATGCTGCTGGCGTCTTTAGATTACTTACGAAATTTTCTAAAAAATTGTCCATTTAAACGATTTTCCATCTTTTATGGTTCCTGAGATCCCAATACTTGCATCACCAAAATGGCCCACACTGTAGCTTTAGTCCAAAACTATTTTTTAGGTAAAAAGAGGTGATTTACAAAATTTTTATCTGGCGAACTCACTACAATCAGTTGGCAACTAGAGAAGTCCATATTCAGTTAGAAATTATATTATAAGAACTTTTAAATTTTACCAAGTACTTCCTATAATTTTTTCATCAGCTCTTTAAACATTAAAGGGTACTTTTATGTCTTTTTTTAATTTTTAGTGTTAAAAGTCTGTTCTACTACAACGCAGCTGCATTTTGTTGTACCCTTCTATACATGATTTTATGGGGTACTATGTACAATCTAAAAATTTTTCACAATGCTGTTGTATTTGACACACTCGTGAACAATATGGATACTGATAAAAGGTCATTTTTAGGATATTCATATTGGTAAGTAGTTACAAAGCACTGGAATAATATATGTAACCAATAGGGATATCTAAGGCCTTCAACCTGGTGAGACACTCCTTTCAATTATACTGGATTGGGACATTAAAAATTTTGCCCGGTTTAATCCATGAAATACACAATTATGATCGCTGTCACCAAAAAAGTCTGCCAATCCTTATTCACTATACAGACAGGTCCAGTATAGTAGAAACATAGGCAGAAAACTGATGAATTTACTACTGTCCGCTTCGATCGATAAATATCCGTATGCATGATTAACCGAACGAGATCTCAGAAGCTGTGATCTGTTTGTAATATGCTTTTAGACGTGTGGGTTGTATGGTTTATGGCGCGCTTGAAAATTACGAAAAATAAATTTATGCGGTCTTATCTGTTGAGAAAACAGTTAATACCTAATACCTTTTTTTATAAATAGGGAATTAAATACCAACAGCTTTATTTATCAGTTCATTAATTGCCAAAGCAAAATAAAAAGTAAGTTCTCTAAACCCAAAACCCATTTCTAAAATTAAAATAGTGCGCAATGAAAAAATAAATAATTCTAAACATAAAAAATACTCTAAAATGAAATTATAATAAATATTTAAACAAACCTCCTTCTTGCGCAAGGCAATATCCCAAACGATCGTAAAAACCCCGTCTAACGTTTATTAGCATACTAGGGTTGATAGTTTAAAAAGCTTCTTCAATTTTTATTCGAAGTTCTTCTAAATTATTAGCCCTATCATGACCATAAAGCTTATTATTTAAATAACCCCACCAAAAAAAATCATTAGGAGTAAGGTCTGGTGATCTCGCGGGCCACAAAATGGTTCCACGTCCACTAATCTAATCAAACGGTAAGGAAACGTATTGTTCAAATATTCTTGAACAATACGTCCATTGTGAGCGGGACAACCATCTTGCTGAAACCAGATATTACCAAATCTTACTCCTAATAATTGGCGAATTGCCGGTACAAATTTTTGTTATAACAGATCCAAATAAATTGCTGCAGTTAAATTGCCTTCAATAAAAAATGATCCAATAAGGTGTTCTCCCACCATACCAGCCCAAAGATTCATTTTTTGAGGATACTGGGTTCGAACCTCAAAATACCTGTGTAGGTTTTCAGGGGACCAATAGCGAACTTGAGTTGAATTATGTCAATTTAATAATGGAAAGGTCGATTCATCGGTAAAAACAATCGATCTAAGAAAGTTTTCATTTTTATTTGCCTTTCCATTATTAATTCGCAAAACTCCATACGTCGAAATTGTCTTCGGGAAACATTTCATGTGTTTTTCGGGCCTTGTAGGATCGAAAACCAATTTTTTAAGGACTCTTTTAACTGCAGTAGGCGATGAATCTGTTACCTCAGAAAGTTGTCTACTGGTTACAGCGGGGTCTGGTTTAGCAGTAACACAAATTAATGCCTCTTTTAATTCCCGTTCTTCATTTACGAGTTCCTGTTTTTTATGTTTTTGGGGAGACACACACCGGTACGTGAGTCTCAAAATTTAGGATAATTCTAAAAATTGTTTTCAGACATGGTATAGGTCTGTTTTTAAATGCTTCGGTAAAGATTCATGAATTTGTCGATATGATTTTTCTTGAAAACACCATTTTACAATTTGAACCTTTTCACGAAGTTCGTAAACGTTCATTATTATTTATTTTTAGTGAAGAAACGAGTTTCCAAGAGAACTTACCACGTATTTGCAATGGCTGCGGCTGCGGCTGCAAGAGAGCAAATAATATTTAAATTCAAAATTAAATCTTCAAAAACATTCTACATTTATCGCATCGATTTTGCGAGTTTTGTTTCGCTAGCTCGAGTCAGGCGAATGTAAGTCAATTCGCCCAAGTGTTTCCTATGTTTCTACTACAGTGGACCTGTCTGTATATGAGCGGTCAAGTTCTGCAGAGCTAACATTTATTTAATTTTTGGACGTTACTTGAGAATGATCTTAAATGGAATTAACACATTACATATATATCGGCAGCTTCCAAAAACATTAGAATTTTTTTCGGATCTAGAAAGTATTGTCCCCATTTGTATATTTATGTGCTTTTATTAAGACTGACTTTTTCCAACAGATTTAACATTCTTAATTATTCGCCTAGGGCTCGTCCTGGAATCCAGTCTTTACATTAAAAAAAAAACAGTACTTTTCGGACTTGTTACCCAATAGACAATTAAACAGTTTTTTCGGATTTCCTCGCACACCATAATATTTCCTATTTTCATTGCTTTAAATTTTATATTTATTGCCGGTGGCGGTTCTATTATTTTCAAAACTTTTTATTTAAACCTTTTATCACACCAAATATATACCTGATGCTATTGGCCTCAAAGCGAAAACTTTGGTAAAGAAAATTTCTATATTAAAATTTGTTTAAAAAAATAGTTTTTTTTATACCTCCCTCGCCCCCAGAGAATTAATAATGTGCTTTATAGTGGGTGCCTCAAGTCGTAAAGTAGTCCTAAGCTTACCGGCTTCATGTTTCCCAATAATAGATATATTGTCACATAAGGTAAAGATCTCAATTAAGTATTAATAAGCATACTGTCACTTCACCACTTAGTATACAACGCCCCTAAGGGCGGAAACCCCTGTATACTTGGACACAATATGCTGGATTGATAAGGCCAAACATTTATTTTATAGGTCATAAAATTACTTACATTTTTTGTATATAAGTCTATTGAGTATCGCTTAGTTCGGTATTTTCTCATTCATAGCGGCACCAAAGAAATAAGTAAACAATATAATAGGCGTTAACCATATTACTGTAAAAAGAAAAAAAAACTCCCAGCCTATGTTTTTACACTGGAGCAATAAATGTTGTAACAAATCATTTTGTGGTTCCCCTAAAAAAACTTTTGGTAAAATAAGGTAAATACCTTATGTCTAATGTAAAAAACTTTTAAGATATTATTTTTTACAGGAAATTATGTATATTTTATTGTTATTTACCTTTATTAAGTAACAAAAAACATGTTATAAAAAATTTAACACTAAAAATGGCATTGTAAGAAATTGTTTCATACTATAGTTTCATTTTTGCAGCACCTACAGGTCTAAACTACAAAATTTGAGGAAAAATTAAATATAATTTTAGTTGTCATACCTAATTTAATTAATTTATCATTATCAAGTAAAATACAACTGTTGCAAACAAAGAAACATTGGTTTAAACATAAACAAAAATTTTGAACAGTAATGTAATTTTACATGATACGTTTTCTAAAAGTGTAGGACGTAGGTGCTGTAAAACAAAGATGGATGCCTTGATTTCCGCCTGCCATAATGCCGCATTCTTCTAATTTAAGCTTTTTAGCCGCATCTTTTTCAATGGCTAGTATAGCTAAATGTGACAAACGTTATTGAAGAATAGAATTCCTCAAATAGTTTTTAATCCGTTTCAAGACATTAAAAGATCGTTCTGCCGTTGCAGTGGACACAGGGATAGTCAAAAACAGTTGCAGAAGCTTGAACAAATTAGGGAATACATACTGGTTGTGAACATTTTCAGACTTGAATTCTAAAACCAAATTTGGCATAAGATGACGATGAATTTGGTCTAAATCATTATTCTTTTTTGGAAATACATCGATTTCTGTGGCTAAAGTGTCATTTTCCAAACCAAACGCGAAACTTGCAACAAAACATGCTTCTTTAATACGGTCGTTACAAACTGAGTTGTTTTTCGTCGAAGCCGTCAGCAATAGCTTCATATTGCAGAGTAGAGCCAGCTGGTTTTTTTCAAATCTTGACCTAATGTTCTCACTGAATGTATCTAAGAGAGGGTGTTAAAATGTTTTTAAAAAGTAGGCTTGGGGTAAATCATATTCAGAATGAACATCTTCTCCTCCTATTTTTTGTGGAATTTTTCTTTTGCGTTGAACTGTTGGCCCATCAAAGCCATGTCCTTCACAAAAACCAAGTACTTCAGTAAAAAACTTTTGGAACTCTTCTTTATTTCTTAAACCATTTATAAACGTTACTACGCTGTCAGCTACCTGTACTTTGAAAGAATGTTAGTTATTTGAAAAAAGTGCTTCATAGCATTTAATACAAAAATAAACTGAAACTGGGCATGTGATTAATGCGTAAGCATCTCCACCAGTTTTTGAGTCAGTAGCTGCAATATTTTCCAGAGTGTCAGTATATTTACTAAGTGTTGTTAAACGGCTCGCAAGCTTTTATATCTGCTGCTAAACCTTATGTCACTTAGTGCTTTCAAAGACAAATCCCTATTTATTCCTTTTTTGACTGCATTTGCTGCACTTTTAACTTTGGCAAATACTACATGTCTTTTAGGCGAAGCCTCAATAAAAGAGTATATTTGTTGGACTGTGCTAAAAACGAACAGAAGGGATGTTTTTAGATGCATCAACAAGTGCAAGATTTAGAAGATGTATGTAGCAATGTACATACATAACATACGGGCTTTGTTCTTTCATCCCTACAGCGACACCCGTGTAAACACCAAAAAATTGCAAGAAATAGCTTATATCCATAATCACAAGCAGATATTTAAATAATAAAGGCAAAATAATGAACAAATATTTTATTATTACATTAATTGTGTTAAAAGCAACAATTTAACATTACTAAGAACATTAAATGTTCGAAAAAATATTTCATATTACTTTTATGAGATACTCTATTTAATAGTAAGCGAGTTCAGTCTTCCAAGCCAAAACATGTTTTTTTTTTAACAGTAGAACATAACTTTGTTTTCTGTGAAAGTAAACCTTAAGTGCCATCTGGAAAGTAAATACCATTTAGTAAAATAGCAACGAAAAGAGATTTTTATAGATAATGCAAATATTGAAAAATAAAAGGATATTTGTTTTTGAACGAAACGGAAGTAATTTTGATTTTGGTATAAATGCTAAAAAATTATAATTTGTATCTTTATTAGGCAATCCAATTTTAAGATGTTTTAAAATTACGAAATAAATTGGAGGTATATATAGCCAATTATGTCCTTGCCCTAAATAATATTTTTGGATAGTTTTCTGATTTTTTTAATATGTTTTTATTAATTTTTTTAGGATAGGTTTTATTCCACTAGCGTTCTACACTGGTAGTATAGCAACCCTTTACTATCGAGAATATTTAAATGCAAAAGATCCAAAGCAACAAATGGTCAATCTTGATGTTGATTCGTCTGATCCAAACCTATATTTGTATTAAAAAATAAAAATGAAAATATTTAAAATTTCAAAATGTAAGATAATTAAGCCATGACTGACTTATAACTACTGTTTTATAAGATAAACCTTATACCACTAATGTTTTTTTAATGTAGATACATAAGTACATAATAAGTTTTAAAAATCTAACAAATAATTATTTAAATGAAATTAATATGTGGATACGTAATTATATAGAATAGCCTATTTAGCAACGCAAAATACTTGAACAGAGTTTGTTTCCATTGAATTCAGCCCCATTATAGCACTGTTAAAATGTATTTTAAAGTTTTGCAGATAGATACTTATAAGTTTTAGACTAGCGTTTCTCAAAGTGTGTTCCGCGGAACCCTGGGGTTCCGCACGACTTCAGCAAAGGTTCCGCGAAAAAAAAATGATTCTCCGAGTCCAGAATCCTTACTGGATTTTCGACTTACGTATTACCGAAAAATAAGTATCGCAAGCAAAGAGCTGAACGCGAAACCCGATATAAGACTGCAACTTTCATCAATAAGACCCAGTGGCAGCTCTTGGATTTTCAAATTTTTTATCTAAAAAGTGAAGCATGAGATCCACACTAAATTTACCAGATGCTATTGGCCTTAAGGGGAACACTGGTAAAAAAAAATAAATTTGCTAGTAAAAATAATCGGACTATCAGAATTTGATAAGATCAAATGTTATTGTCAAAACTTATATTTCGCTAAATGACCTATGTTTTTCTCATGCCCGGGGAGTGGCGCCTCCTACAACAGCTATTCTCAACCGCTGCTCCGGCGGACCACCAGTCGTCCGCGGAGAAATTTTACTGGTCCGCAGACAATTTCTTCTATCCGCGAAAAAAATTTACTTATTAAAAAAAAAAACAATAATAACTTAATTTTAATTTACAAAATAAAAAAATAACTTGTCCGCGAATTTTTTTACAAATTTTCCTGGTCCGCGGTCCAAGAAAGGTTGAGAAACGCTGTCCTACAACACTTAGCATTTTTTGACTCCATTCAAAGAAGAGCTGTTTGTCTTATTAATGATCTCACACTTACAAAAAAACTTCCTTCCGTTGCCCATTGACGAGCTGTAAGGTATCTGTCGCTCTTTTATAGGTATTTTCAGGGCTCCGAAGAGTTGGCGAGTATAATTCCTCCTCTGGCAGCTCTTAGCAGAACAACACGTAGTGCCACTTTATACATCATTTTACAGTCCAACTTAAGAGGCCCCCAACTTTCAACTTTGTTCCTTTATCCCTGTCCAGACTATGGAACCTGCTTCACGCGGAAATTTTCCCTTTTTTCCAGATCTCCAAATATTTAAGTCTCGTGCGAGTAAACTCCCTCTTACCACACTTCAGACAGCCACGGTACAGTACGGCCACGTGGCCTGTCGTGAACTGTCCCAAGATAAAAAAAATTGTGTGAAGAGTGAAAATAGTTTCATTCCTTGCATTGATAGCCTTATCTAAGTATAAAAGTATCCTTTTTATTATTTCATGTTCCAATTCCTTTTAGGTTCTTTAATGAAATATTTTTAAGTGTATTACTAATATATTTTGTAAAAAATAAATTATAACAATATTACAAGTCTATCGATTCCTATAATTTAAAATGCAAAAATATTTATTTGTGCAGCGTGTTTATTTTTCCTGTTAAAAAGGGTTCCATATGTAAAAAGTTTGAGAAACGCTGTTTTAGACAATTGCGGTTTAAGGATAATAATTAAATATTTCATGTTGGCAGTTATTGCTGTCATATGAAACACTTTTTTGGGACTAGGCGGATTGCGGACCAAAAATAAGGGTTAGCCTGTAATAATATTAACAGGTAATAAATGATTACCTGGTTTGACCAAAACAGGATGGAATTATTGCGGACCGTAATAAATACCATATTGAAAATATTAAAATTTTGTTAATAACTTCTACTTAGGAATAAATAATAGGTTGTTAATTAAATATGATTCTAAATTACATTTGTAAAATGTATTAAAAAATAATATTTATCATAAAAATAAATATATTTAACTTAAAGCGGCTTTTTATTTTCCCCACTTATATAAATTATTAAAATTTTGTTAATAACTTCTACGTAGGGATAATTTAGACAAATTCAAAAGCCCTCAGTGCTGGTCGGTCATGGTTAGTTCTGGTTAGTTAAAGCGGCTTTTAATTTTCTCCAATTATATTTCAAACTTGATAAATACCATATTAAAAATTCTTAAAATTTTGTTAATAACTTCTACGTATGGATAATTTAGACAAATTCAAAAGCCCTCAGTTTTGGTCGGTCATGGCTAGTTTTGGTTAGTTAAAGTGGCTTTTTATTTTCCCCAATTATATTTCAGACGTGATAAATCACTGAAAGTAGAAAGAGAACTTTTCCGTTTAGACCGGAATTCTGCCATGCTTAATCAAATTAAATTTATTCCAACAATTTTTGGTCCGCAATTCTGCCATACATAAACTGGGAAAAGTTCATACCTGCCTATTTAGTCCGCAATTCGGCTATGCCCACTTTTTTTAATATCACCAAAGGTTAAAATATTTTAATGGTTTATCTACAGGTGTCAAACAATAAATTTCTATAACAGTTTTGTATCGGACTTCCGACGAGTAGGAGGTCAAAAAAAAAAACACTTTTTTTTTGGGGATATTTTTTTTATCCTTATAGAGATAAGGAAGTGTCATAAATAAAAGGTGTTAAATATAATTCGATAGTGAAAAATTTTAAATTTAAATGGAAGAAATGGGGGGAGACCCCCGCTGGATTTGGTTTCCCAAAGGCCAAAAGGGCTGATAAAGGACTCGACTTATAGGCTGCCAATGGAAATAAATCAGGAATACGGTAAAAATTTTAAAAAAATGGGAACAGAAAAGGAAAAAAATAAATTTTTTTTTTGAAAAGACGGATTTAATTAATTTCAATGTTTTCTTGGGGGAAAAAACCCAAGACTTTAAAGGTAAGCTAAGCCCAATTAAAATAAATGAAATTTTTAAACATCATCCTGAATTAGATTAAAAAAAAAAAAGAAATCGAATCTGTGGGAGAAATAAATTAAGGTTCAATTTAAAGATGGTCAAAGTGCAAATATTTTAATTGTTCCAAAAAATGGAAAGTGAAAATTTGGAGGTTTACATCCCAAAGTGTTTATCACTAGGCAGGGGGTTATTTCAGACATAGATAAAGATCTTTCGGAAGAATTTCAAAAAAAAAAAATTAAAAAGTTCGATGAACACCCAATTTCTCCATACTAAAGTCGCTAAATTAAAAAAATATTATCGATAAAGACACAAGGAAAAAAAAATTTGGTCGATACCAAATCGTCATAATTACATTTAGAACTCAAAATCTCCAAAAATATGTCGCAATTGGAAGGGTGCGGGTTTCTGTAAATCGTTTAAAAGTAATTGTGTCTATAATTGTTATCGATATGGGCATACTAGTAAGCAATGAAAGGGGAAAAAAATGCGCTCCGGTTCAGGGAGAACATAAACTTTCAGAGTGTAAGGAGGACTGTATAATTAAATGTTTTTATTGCAAAGAACCTCACGCTACAAACGATTTAAAAAAAATGTTCAAATTTTTTAAAAAACAAAAAAAAATTAAAGAAACAATGTCTGGGGAAAAACATTACTTAAAAGGGCCCAAAAAAAATACGAGTAAAGAAACTTACGCCTCAATATCAGCTAGGGACCCAAGACACGATTTTAAATTTTAAAGGGGGAATTGGATAATACAACATATAACATAACCCCATAAAAAAACAAAAAGAATAATAGTCCATCTTTAAAGTTTACCCAAACAATTATCCCAAAAAAAAGAACTACCCCCTTTCCCCTAACCCAATCATCAAGAACATCAAATACCCTTTTTCAATTTTCTAACACAATCGGGGTAATATATTAAATGATATAAGAAAAAAAATAATACCCGAAAAATGGAAAAAAAGACAAAATGGAAAATTTATATAAAAAAATTTAGAAATAATTATTTCCGTTGAAAAATTTTTTAAAGGAAACTAGTAGTTTTGAAGTGGAAAAAAAGAAATGGAAAGAAAAAAAAAAATAAATTGTCCCCTTTCCTAACAGCCTAACAAAAAAAAAAAAAAAAAAACCACACACTACACTCAAGCTCTACTACTTACAAACACTCACAAAAGACACACTCAATCTCAAGCAAAAAAAGGGGACAGCATTAACCTCCCAAAGGAATTGTCAATCGGCAACCAAAAAAACCAAATTTAAAAAAATGTTGTTGCTGAGCAAAGAAAACTGACTTCTCCCGAAACAGGTTTAAAACAAAAAGATAATGAACTTTTAAATTACTTAAAAAGATAAACAAATGGAAAAGGTGGTGCCCTATACTTTAAGTGAAAATATTCCATTTTCGGAAATTTCAAAGGACCCATTGAAGGGGTTAGTAGCTTTTAAAGTTCCACAAAAAATGGTACAAACATTACAATTATTTTTTTATACGAAACGGTAAAAAAAAATCTCCACCAAAGTTGGGGAAAGATTATTAGTTTTTGAACAACCTGCATTTTTTTGCGGGATTTAATGCCCCATAATGCATGGGGGATGTGTCGAAAAAAAAATATCAGGTATAAATCTATTAACGCAAAAATAATAGTAAAAAATTTTTTTTAAAAGGGGAGAATTTACAAGATTACATCCTGGGGGGCAAAATTCCGCTATCGATTATTATAATCTCACCAACATTTTGACCAAATTGAGTGGAGGTAATTGAAGACACATATGGTTCAGATTTTTTGATTTTACTAAAATGTCAAATTGGACCGTTTCCCCCACTATAAATTATAGAAAATGGAAATTAAAAAACCAATTGGGAAAATTTTATCTAAGGCTCTAAACAAATTTACTGATAAAAACAACCTGCAGTACAGACCTTTTGAAAAATTTTAAACAAAATTTTTTGAATTTCAGTACCAAAAAAAAAAAAAAAAATTAAAAAAAAAAGGGGGGAAAAAATTGGTGGGGAAAGATAGGTGTAGTGAGGTGGCTCAAAAAAGAAAAGAACATTTCAGGGGAAAGGATAAACAAAAAACCCAAAAATGAATAATTTAATCCAAAAAAAAAAAAGCGGATGCATTGGGAAAAAAAAAATATAAAAGAATAAAGGGAATGATTGGAAACAAAAATGTTCAATCAATTAATCAACACACACCAATTAAGAAAATTTGGGAAAAAAAAATTTTGGTTTTTTAAAAACGTAAAAAAAAAACAAAAATTTCCCATATCGAAAAATGATACATGGGAAAAAAATTTAAAAACCTTGTTTAATTTTTGTCAAAAAAACCCCCCCACTTAAGAGGGGGTTTTCAGAAGAAAAAAAACCCCTTTCTGAAGCTTTACTTTAAGGAACTGGGGGGGGACCAAAAAAAACAAACAGCCCCAGGAAAGATTCCCAAAATTTTTTCCTTTTTGATATTTCATCTTCCAACAATAGCCAAAAAAAACTTTTAGATATTTTTCCCCAATTCTCACGGGCAGACATCCCATACCACAGGAATGGAAAAAGGGTTAAGGATACCAATTATCAAGCCAGAAAAGCCTAAAAAAGTGGCTACATCATAGACCTATAGCATTGGCATCATGCATTTTAAAAAACCCACGAAAGATTAATAAAAAAAAGGGTCGAATACTGGTTAACAAGGGGAAAAATTTTCCCCAAAAATAGTTTTTTTAAAAAAGGGGAAATCAACACAAGAAGCTCTAGGACATCCCCATCACTGACATACAGTGGGTTATACCAAAAAAAAAACACCTTTTTTTTGGGCATAAAAGGAGCATATGATAATGTTCAGTATAACATTCTAATAAAAAAAACTGGGGAAAAGGCATTCCAAAAATATTTGGGAAAAAATATATAATTTATATAGCACTCGCAAAATCTTTATACGGAAAAACCACAAAAAGGGAAAACTGAATCCCAAAAACGACTATTGGTTTGCGCAGGGGCATTCTTTTCCTATTGTTACATAATATATACATATGACTTAGAAAAAAAAGGGATGGGTCCCAAATCAAAACTATTCAATTCGCCGACGATTACTGCTGCTATGTAACAGACAAAATTTTATGAAAAATGCAAACAAAGTCTTACAAAAATTTCCTTCTACAGTAAATTGGCTTAGAAATCAGGGTTTTGGGGAAAATCCACAAAAAAAAACCCTCCTATGCAACTTTTCACGAAAAAGAACACAATATCCGGAGGAAAATTTAAATTAGGAAACCAATTAATTCCAAAAAAAAAAGAGTCAAAATTTGGGTGTGTACCCGGATCGCAAGCTACTATGGAAAGACCCCCCAAAATTATCTTTTAAAAAGATGTGAAAATGGTCTGAACATAAAAAAAAGCGTTTAGTCAAAAAAAAAGGGGATCGGATCCCCAAATATGTTTACTTTTCTACAGATCATTTTTAGGGGCCATTTTAGACTATTCCAGTATTTTCGATAGCTCGGCCCCCACAGACACATCTATCCAAATTAGAAGGAATAAAAAACAAATGTCTTAAAAAAAGTGTGGGTTTTTTAAATAAAATTTTTAGTTACTATGGAAGTGGAAACTCTGGAGCCACCTCTAAATCTTAGATTTAATTTCATTAGCATAATTTTTTTTTTTAAAAAATTTTATCAAAAAATAGTCCGTTAGTAAATAAAGTTAACAATCTTACAATTCTGGTTTATACCCATTCGTTTTGGGGGAGTTAAGAAAATACCCAGTTTAGTTCAAAGCTCCCCCATGGATAACACGGGAAAAAAAAATCGTATATAAAAAACCCTTTTTCCCATATTTTCAAATAAATTATGGGGGGCATTAACAATATACCGAAAGTAATAACCCCAGAAATTGGGGGGGAAAAAATTTATTATCTTTAAAAAAAAAAATTTTATAGAAGAACAAAATACGAAATGGACAGGATTTGAGCAAATTTTTACTGATGGCTTTTTTAAAGAATAATAAAACTGGGTGTCCCCTTTTTTCAAAAAAAAAAGCAAACATATATATATAAGAAATTTAAACTTCCAGAAGGTAAACAATATATTCAGCGGAACTTTGGGCTATTTTCCAACCCCCTTAATTATATTCTTGAACTTAACAAGTTTGGAAAATTTGTTTTTTTTTTGGATAGCAAAAGTGCACTCAAAAAAAATTAAAAAAAAGGGCCCTTCTACCCCCCAAAAAAAAATTATTTAATAAGTAAGATTGTTAACATGTTAAAAAATTTTGGGAAAAAAAACCCTTTTTAAACATGTTTATCTAGTATGGGTTAAGGCCCAATAGGAATTAGAGAAAACGAATTGGTGGTTTTTGCAGCAAAAGAGGAAATTTTTTAAAAGACGGAGAGTTATCAAATTTTCAGATTAATTATACAGATGTTTTTAAAAAAAGCCAAAGATAAATTAATGCAAAAATGGCAAGCAATATATCGGGGAAAAAAAAAAAAAGGGCCCAAAATTATAAGCAAAATTTTAAAAAAAAATCCCAAAAAAATACGATGGTTTCATCGGGGAAATTTAATAAAAACTTTATTAAAACAATCTCAACAATTAGAACTTATCATGCGCTGTACCCAAAACATAAAAAAAGATTAGGGTTATCCGTAAATGAGTCTTGTGAATGCGGTGAAGTTGGAGATTTGGAACATTGTATCCTCGTTTGCTCTAGATTCACTAATCACAGAACTGTCCTAATGGAAAAGATCGGGAAAAAAATTCCCCCAAACCATTTTTTAAATTTTAAAAAAAAAAAATTATTTCAAAAAAAAAAATTATATAAATCAGTATTTCAGTATGTCTTTTAAAAAAAAACAAAATTTATAAAAAATTTAATAAAAAAAAAAAAAAAAAAAAGAAATAAAAAAGACAAAATTATTTAAAAAGATAAAATATAACTTAACAGTATTAGACAAAAAAAAAAAAGGAAAAAAGAGGAAAAAAAAAAATTTAAAAAAAAAAAAAAAGGAAAAAAAAAAAAACTAAAAAAAAAAATAAAAAAAATATATTGTCAACACAAAAAAAAAAAAAAAATTTTGGGAAATAGATTAGTGATTATTTAACTGTGAACCCCCTTTTTTAAAGGTCAAAAAAATTTACGCTTTTTCGACCTCTAAACAAAAGGGGGGATGCTGGCCATTTGGTTTTAACCAGTGCCATCCCCACACACACACACACACACACACATAAATTTCTAAAAGAGATTTACCCAAAAAATTATAATTTATGTTTTAATATTTCGTTTTAGGCCAAGACTATTGTTTATAGCTATATTTTTTTTAAATCTTAGTTTTTCCCCAAAAAAAATATGGTGGGAATGTATTAGAAATCAGAAAATTTATGTTAAAGTGATTTTTTAAAAAAAAAAATTTGGTACCTAAACTGACAAATTAAATTAGTTCTTTTTAGTGCAAGCGGTATTTTTTCAATTTACAATTATCAAAATATTTAATAAATGTAATAATTGAGTTGGCGTCTGGAGCAACGTAGGATGTGACTTCACAATTTCTAAATGTTTTAAATTTTAAAACCCTTTTTTTGTTGTATGTATTTAAGGGGCCCTTCGCGCCGCAAAAATTTGGGCCCAAATTTTGGGGGGGTTTGGGGATAATTTTTTCTTAAAAACGGTAAAAATTCGATAATTTTAAAAAACCCCAAAAAGGGAAAACCAACACTTAAATCTAGGCTTCTGCTGTAATATTTTTTTTAAAAATTTTGGTTTATTTTTTTAAAATTTCCTTGATTGAAAGTCACCCAAAAAAACGGTTATTTTTTGATACTTTTTTTTCCTTTTAAATTTGACTCATATTTTAAAAATCCGTTACAGCAGAGGCATAGATTATTTCCTTCCCTTTTAAAAAAAGGTGTATAATTTATGTCATTTAAGTAAAAAAAAGTTACCGAAAAACGTTATCTCCTGTAGGCTTGCAATGGGGAAAAAACATCGGATCGATATACCGAATTTGGAAAAACCCTTTTAAAAAAATATAATTTTTTTTAAAGCGGCTATATGAAAATTGTGGTAGGGGGAATTTTTGGGGTTTGTATCCGCCCACCGTTTCCGCGTTCTTTCCCCCGACCCCTAAGGTGTAGCGAAAAAGAAAATTTTTAATAAAAAATTTATATTTCTCCTTCCATTTTTATGGAATCTGTATTATAATGAAAATCGTTGGATCTGATATTTTTTTTAAAACTTAAAAACTTTAATATGGCTCTCTTTTTTTAAAATTTTTTTCTTTCCTGAAAAATTTAAAAACCCCTTTTTTAATATCGACGATGTTCTATATAGAAAACAAGTTAAGCTTTTATTGCCCCCCTTTGCGATATATTTAATTGTTGATAAAGTGTTTTAAAGAATATTTAATTTATCTAACTTGGGTACCTTGTATACACAAAAGAGGGGGGGAACATAGGTACAAAAACATAACGTGCGTGAACCAAATTTACATGTAAAGGGGGGGGCCCAAAATTTAACCCCTTTTTTAAAAGGAAAAAAACCCCTTTTTTTTAAAGGAGATAGATAAAAAACTAATGTCGGTGTCTGGAGTTCAATTTTCGTCAATAACATAGTAAAAAAAAACCCGCACATCGATATCTGTTACCATTTCTGAGTTACGGGGTTTTTTAAAAAAAAAAAGGCTTTTTTTAAAAATCGCTGTAATTTTTTTAGGGGTTTTGAGTTTTTGTAAAAACATTTCCAAAGCTTTTTTTTACTTAGAATTTAATGGTGTAAATATTTTTTTTTATAATCAATAGTTTAATAGTTATTAACAGAAAAATCGATGTTTTATATGGGACACCCTGTATTTTTTGAATAACTGAAAATAACTTTAAACCCCCCTTTTCCCAAAAAGATCCCAATTTAATATTTTGCTCCCCCCGAAAAAAAACAGTTTTTAATAGTTCGCCCACTCAAAACAAGTAGGCTTAGGACGCCGCGGTGCGCCCTTAAAAAAAGAAAACAAATCTTATTGGTAATTGTCAAATTATGATTTTGGCTGTAAACACGCCGTAATTTAGTCAAATTTTTTCAAATAAATTTAAAATGAAATTTAAAAATTTAAAAAAAAAAATGGGATATGAGGGGGTTTTTAACAAGCCGGGAAAAATCCAGAAGCAGCAAGCAATTTATACCACAACCAATATCCAGAAAGAAGAAAAAACCCTTTTTAAAAATTTTTTTTGGGAAAATTGCGACACAACCTTATTAATAGTGGCCAGTTTAAAAAGGTCAAAACAGTAAAAAAATAGGGATAAGGAGTTTAAAAGATAGTAGTTTTAGGCCCCCTTCAAAATAATCCAAAAAAAGTCAGAAAAAAATTTAAAACGTTAACAGGACTGGCAAGAACTCATGTCAGACGAACTTTAAAGAAATACAAATAAAAACCCAAAAACAGGACCAAAAAAAATGCATCATCTTAGACCCGGAGATTTTAAACGCCGCATAGGTTTTTATCGGTGGTTTCGGGAAAAAAAGTAACCGTGTGGGGGTTTCCCCCCGAATTGTATTTGGACTGACGAAGCGTATATAAGCAGTGTCGGTATTTTTAACCCTATAACTCGTAATACTTGGGCGCAACAAAACCCTCATTCAGTAGTCAAAAAAGGGGGAAAAAACCAAGGAAGACTTGGGTTTAGTGTTTTTTGCAGGTATTTTTAGAGGTAGGATTATTGGCCCGTTAATTTATGATGGTACCCCCCCCCCTCAACGCTATTTAAATTTTAAGGCAACAAATAGAACCCCCTTTTTTTTATGATCTACCTCTAATGGAACCCCGGAAACATATTTTTTGGGGGTACGGGGGGGCCCCCTCACAACGCTGAAATTATTATAATTTTTTAGCAGATAACTTTGACAATAATTGGGGGCCTAACCAAGGTCCCATCCGTTGGCCAGCGAGGTCACCGGACTTAACACCCATGGATTTTTTTTTTGGGGAAGATTGAAGGACCCTATTTTTAAAAAATTTTTTATACGTTAAGGGGCGAGAAAAATTTAAAAAAAAACGGTTGTGCAAGGGTTTTCATCTCTCACCCCCCCTTTAATTGATGAATTCTGAAGAAATGTCCGGGGAAAAAATGCCGTTTGTACAAAAGAGAAAAAGGCATTTTTTATGATTTTTTTTTTTAGCTTTTGCAAAGCCACATGAAAATAAAGGCCGAAAATATTTTTTTTCCCCCCTTTTTTTTTTTTTCCCCCGGGGAAAAAACCCTTAAAAAAAAAAATTTTTAAATTTGAAAATTTTTTTGGGGCCCCTGACGTCACGGCCCTAAATTTTCTATTGGTGGAATTTCTGCTTTGTTGTCAGCTTTTTGATATTCGATACCCCCCCGTCATCAAATATCGATATGCGCAACATCTACAAAAGGGTTTGGGGGTTTTTTAAAAGACTTGGCATCCATGTTGAATTTGGGTTGGTTAGGGGGGGTGGCGGGCTATTTAAATTACAAAGATAATTAAAACCCTTTTAAAAAAAAAAGTAAGGGGGGTTTTTTTTTTTTCAGTGATTTAGCAGGTTTTTCTTAATTGTGTTTCTACTTTTAATTTTTTCACACAACATTCTCAATATCAATTGAGTGAAAATACCCTTTTTCGAACATCTCCTGAGCTAAATCTCTTGCGCTGGTTTATTACTTTTTATTGTTGTTTTTTTTTATTTTATTTGTTAATCTTATTCTAAAATAGTGTTAGGGTCTTTTTTCCCCAATTAATTTCTTGGGGGAAAATTTAAAAAACGACTAATTTTTAACGTGATTTATTGAGAGCATACTAATATTGTCTCATTATACAGAAAAAGGGGGAAAAAAAGAGAGGGAGCCACACACACTGTGTTCCTTTACAAAAAGGGAAGGCTGTGTTGCCAATGTTAACCTAATTTAAACATTCTAAATAAAAAACAAACTTCATATGTTTACATTGTTATAAAACCCACTTTCATTGTAAATAAAGTTTCTTTTTTATTTTTAAAATATTAAAAAAAAATTTTTGCATTATTTTCGTTTTTTTGGATTTTTGTTTTTTTTTTTAAAAAAATTACATTTAAGCCCCCTTTTGGGAAGCAAATATATCCGGAGAAAGAAATTGTGTTTAATTTTTTTTTTTTCAACCAAAAAATTTCGGGACTTGGAGGTTTTAGGGGGGGGAAAAAAAACGTATAAATTGATAATTTTTATTTAAAATAACAACAGAAAAGAAACTATTGAAAAAAAACGCAGAAAATCGTAAAAAACTTTTTTTAATTTAAATTTAAAAAAAAAAGGTTAGAAAAAAACAATATCGATAACACTTTCTTTTTTGCTTTTTTACTTTTTGGTCCCCGTCGGTGGAGTTAAACCCCAGCCCCCCTTTTTTCCCCAGACCCCTTTTTATCAATGGTTTTCCCCGGGTTTTGACGGGAACTTCTGGATAGTGGGGCCTGTACCCCCAAAAAATTCCCCGGAACTTTTCAAAACTTAAATTCTAAAATTTTCTTATCGATGCAGGAAAAAAAAAGGGAATCCACCGATGATGTATGTATCGCGAAAAACCCCTTTTTTTGCAGTATTGTTTTCCGCTAGGGAACCATCTTCCGCCATTAGAAAATCCTCGGCGGGGGGTCCGGAAAGAAACGATATAGGAATCTCGTCAAGGCTTCCCCAGAAGAAGGACCCCTTTTTTTTGGCTTGATTTTTTCCCTTGACCCGAGGGAAACCGTTGAAAAGCTCCTTCAGCCCCCCTTTCCCGGAAAAAACAAAGTTTTTTTTTTCGCGAATTCCTGATGGATAAATAGGAACGAAAAACACTTTTTCTAATTGTCAAATTCAAAATAAGTATCAACAGTGTTGCCGGACTTAATAATTTTGGGCCCTTTTAAAAATTTTTTATTTTTTGGGTTTTGTCTATAGTATAAGGGGTAAAAAAAAAATTTGCTTTTTTTTTTCCAAAAAAAACCCGGGACCGACTGGGGGGTCTTGAATTTTTCTAAACAGTTTAGGGTTTAAATTTTTTGGGTTTTTAAAGCGGGCTTTTTTTTTTTTTCCCAATTATTTTTGGGACGTGAAAATGCGGGAAGGGTTTGAAAAGAACCCGATTTGGCAACCCCGCACGCTGAAAATTCCCCCTTTTCATAATGGGGGTTTTGCATTATTGGAAAAAAAAACAAGGGGAATTTTAAATTTTCAAATTAAAAAAAAAAAAAAATTAAAACACATAATTTTCTTTTTCCGGTAGTATTTTTGGGAACCCCCAAGGACACTGGAATATGCCCAAAAAAAATTTTAAGATAACCCAAAAAATAGAAGAAAACCGTTTTGAAAATTTTAAAAAATTAAGTGTGCTATATTTTTGGAAAAAGGGGGTTTAAAGTTATTTTCAATCATTCAAAAAATAAGGGGGTCCCATATGAAACATCGATTTTTCTGTTAATAACAAAACTATTGATTGTAAAAAAAAAATGGAATTGCTGAAAGTTAAAATTTTTACCCCAAATTTTTGGATACGGGGTTTTTGATTCAATTAAAAATTTTTCGGGTTTTTTCGAGATATTTATCCCAAAAAGGAAAAAAAAAATTTTTTTACACTTTCCTCCCTTTTTTTAAAGAATTCTTTTTTTTCACTAAAAATTAAAAATTTTTTTAAAAAACCCCTTTTTAAAAAAAATTTTTTTTTATCTATTTTACACCCTTTTTTCCCTTTAAGAAACCTCCATTTCCAGTATTTTGGCCGCAACCCTGTATACACAGGGGGAAAAAACCCCCCAGCTTAAAAAAATGAAGTTTAAAATTTTGGAAAAAATTAAAAAAAAAAAAAATATAAAGGGTTTTTAAAAAGGGGGTTTATAAAATATTGTGCGCCACTTTTTATAAAAAAAAAAGAATTGTGTAAAAAAAGAAGGGGAATATAGTGGGGAAAAAAAGGTTTTTTATTTTAATTTTATAATATCTCGGGAAAAAGAAACGTTGCCAAAAAAAATTTTTTTTTAGATTCGTAATCAGCCCCCCAAAAAAAACCCCAAACCAAAATTTTGGGGCAAAAGGGGGAAATTTTTAAACAATTACCATATATTTAAATTAAATTTACAAAAAAATTTTTTGGAAATTTTTTTAAAAAATCAAAATTTTCCATAAAAAAAATTAAAGGTTTTTAAAAAAACCCCTTTTTTTAAAAAAAACCCTGTAACTCAGAAATGGAAAAAGACATCGGGGGTTTTCGGTTTTTACCATTATGTTATGGACGAAAATAATTGAGCTCCAATTGGGCCCCCCCTGTTTAGTCTTTAAGATAAGAAGTTCTTGAAGTACGTAAAATTGTATAAACAAAAAAGTCGATAGAATAAAAATTTTTTTTAGAGACTTGTTAATTCAATTCGTTACTTTTTCCTTGCAATTGTGTCTTTAATGTAACTAGAGCTTAGTTTTAGGTTATTTTATAGGTATCTGCCAAAAATTTTAATTTTTGCATATTCATTAAAAAATTTTTGTTTCAAAATTTTATTTTTTTTTCGTTCATATTTACGCAAGCACCCAATGAGCTATCGTAGCAGTCTATTGCCAATAACAAACAAAAAGATGTTGGGGATAGACGTAGTAGGTAATTTTTGCTGTTAGGTCCTTGCGAGCACCTAATCGATTTCTTGAAGACCTCCCGGGTTTTTTGTGACATTATCCAAATTCAACATTATTCTGGATAAATTTTTTCAGTAAAACGATGGATTGAAACACAAGTAATAAAAAATATCACAGTGTGGAATTGAAATTGTATCACCAAAACATTTAGTATAATACCGACCTTCTATCTTCTGGGGTTTTATACTATCAAGTATCAAGAAATTGTCGAATGCTCATATAAAAACTGTTCTCTAAAACGCAGTTGAAGAAAATAAAAAAAAATGTTTAGAAATAGGAACATTATTTCTTGCTATAAAATAATCTAAATCACTTAGAGATTAAGAATTTAAACAATTATTGTTAACACTGTCATCTAAATGAGGGCCCGCTAAAGGGGGAAAACCCTGAGATGCTCTTGGGCACAGCTGACACATTTGACAGCAGTTTTAATTTCCCGCCAAT
>JAHBCN010008690.1:0-37709 GCA_019359885.1 Listronotus oregonensis | reverse complement strand
AAAAAAATTTTTTTGGGAGCATAAATATCATGATTTTGGATATATAGCAGTCTCTATTCCTTCCGGTTTAAACACTCTGATTTTTTCAATGGAATACCCTGTATATTTTGTAAAATTTGGATTCTACGAATCATTTCTGATATAAAATGTATATTATGTCCTATACCTATCTCTGCTAGTTTTTTGAGAAAATGGCAATTAAAGATGTCCAATACCGCATATTATGCAGTTTTATGGGAAAACAAATAAATGATATAAAAATATTATGTTTAATTTAATTTTTTCTAAAGACTCTATCTGTGGAGGTCATTATAAAACTACTTCAAGATTTACCGGAAGTGCTGCGAAAATTGACTTTTCCAATAATGTTACTTCAAAAATTTAATGCAACATCCTGTATTTTTTTTAAATTTGGATTCTACGGGTCATTCTAATATAAAATCTGTATAATATCCTATACCTATCTTGTTAGTTTTGAGAAAATGGCGATTAAAGATGTCCAAACGACTGCATATTATGCAGTTATAGGGAAAAATAAACGTTAGAAACATTTAATATTTTTTAATTTAATTCTAAATTATTTTTTAATAACCTTCTTAAATAAAAAACTAATATTAAAATAACAAAATTGCTCTAAAGAGACGGCCTGAATTTAGTCTTATTAATTTTCTAACATTTATTTGTTTTCCCTATAACTGCATAATGTGCGTCGTTTGGACATCTGCAATCTATTTTCTCAAAACTAACAGATAGGTATAATTATTATACAGATTTTATATCAGGATGACCCGTAAAACAAAATTTTACCAAATATACAGGGTGTTGCATTTAAATTTTTATAACATTATTGGAAAAGTCAAATTTTCGCAGCACTTCCGGTAAAGCCGGAATAGTTTTGTTATGACCTCTACAGATAGAGTCTTTAGAAAAAATTAAATTAAACATAATAACTTTTTATATTATTTATTTGTTTTCCCATAAAACTGCATAATATGCGGTAGTTTGGACATTTTTAATCGCCATTTTCTCAGAAACTAGAAGAGATAAGTATAGGACATAATATACACTTTATATCAAAAATGATTCTTAGAATCCAAATTTTAAAAAATATACAGGGTATTCCATTGAAAAAATCAAAGTTGATGTCGTTTCCGGTTAAACCGGAAGTGATAGAGACATGTTATAATATCCAAAATCAGCATCCTATGATATATTATAGCATCCTAAAATTTGCAAGCTGTATGTTTTTATTCAAGAAAAAAATGGTAGTGTTTCGTTGTCACCCGGTTATATATATATATATATATATATATATATATATATATATATATATATATATATATATATATATATATATATATATATATATATATATATATATATATATATATATATATATATATATATATATATATATATATATATAATATATATATATATATATATATATATATATATATATATATATATATATATATATATATATATATATATATATATATATATATATATATATATATATATATATATATATAAAAAAAACATGAGAGCGTTGTCTAAAAGGTGCTGTAAAATGCAAATTCTGTATGTTTTAATGCTTGGGCGGCATTGACGGAACGAGGAATTAAGAGGGGATCGTTGTGTGCTTTTAAAGTTCTAAAATAAAGAACACTAGGGTGTTTTTTTTTCGATAAAATCATAATCTTATAGGATTAAAGCGATCCTTTATTGCATGACAACCTGTCATTCTCTCATATGTTTTAATAGCACATATGCAGTTGTGATTTCAAGTAAAAATAAAATAAACAGTTTAGTTTCCAGCATATTCCTACTGATTCAGCCTCACCGTTAAGACAGTGCCAGAAAGCGTGCCAGAGAGAAAGATAAATCAAAATATAATCTTTCTCTCTCGCTCCAACGTGCTAATTGGTCGAGAAGGACTGGCTGACGAATCAGCACGACGAGTGGACCCTTCTCACCGACCAATGAGCACGTAGAAGCGAGAGGGAAAGGTTATACTGTAATTCTTCTGTCGCTCTCGCTTGCTGCCTAGTAGCAAGGCTTCCTCTATAAGTATATGCTCAAAGGTTAAAATAAGTTGTGATGTTTAATGTAATTTCGTATTTTTATTTCATGTTATTGGCCTGTATAAAGACTTTATGGGAATAAAGTATATTCTACTTTTTGTTGTTGTTTGTTTTAATAAATCCACCTTATAAGATGCAATTATGAAGGTCAGTAAATGCAATAGCCCTTCTTCACCAGTAAAAATTTTCAACTTAATCCTTATTATTCACTGACGACCAAAGCATTATAAATGTTTATTAAAACAATACACAGAAAAATACCTACAATATTGTTAAAAAAAAATTAATTATAAATAAAACAAAAAAGTTTTAAAGAAGGGAAATTAATTAAAACGTCAATACAGAGCGTCAATACTTCCATCTTGCATCTTTCCAACAGTTCCAGCACTAAATCCCTAAAAAATTCGCAGTCGCAGCGCTATGAAATACCAAAAAAAACCGGGGAAAAATTTTGCGAATTCGTAATTCGTAAATCGCATTTCGCAAGCTTATGAACTACGCTTAATGAATCCGATACCAGATTGGAAGAGAGTTCTTACATCTCCTCTTATTTGTGTCGCTACCAGACACGAGCACAATGTGTTCTGATGTGTTCTGGTGTCCCTGTCTCCTGGAGAGGAGATCAATCATGATCTCCTCTCCAGGTCTAGTGACGTAGGTAGCTACCAGGTCCTTGTTACAGGAACTAGATGTTCTTTCTGTGGCCGCGTCTCCGGCCTTATCTTATGAAAACGGTCCTATCCGCTTTCTGTTTAAAGCCAGGGAACCCTTTTTCCTATAAAGGCGGTTCTGTCCGCCTTTTGTTTGGATTCAGGGAACCCTTCCTAAGCACCTGTTTGTTTGGGATGGATTAGCCCTTCCCCGTGAAACAGGCGCCGGTGACTTCAGGGGCCCTTACGAAACGGATTCACCCATTTCGGTCGGCGCACCTTTGTCTGCTTGTGACCTTGAGTGGCACCTCTCGAAACGGATTTATCCTTTTCGGTCAGCAGCGCATCTTTATCACTTTTTTCCTATAAAAGCGGTTCTGTCCGCTTTCTGATTGGAGCTATGGTAGTAATAGTCCACCACGGCAGAGCCCCGCATTACCACAGTAAGGCTAGATACTCTGAGAGGTCGCCCTGTATCTCAGAGGCACCGTTGGTGACAACTGTTTAAGGCACAGGATGTCATTCACTCATCAGCACGGTATGCTAACACCTTGAGTTAAGCCTTGTGTTCATCTTAGCTGCGGATCCCGTTCCATACGGTGGCAACAAGAGTTGCCGGTAACCAGCAAATCTAGCGCATGTTCCAAAAGATCCTACTGGGCCCAACCACAACGGCGATGTGTGAACACAGCGGTTGGGGTGCCATCTTGTACATCTAACAAATCTTGATTTTACAAATAAGTCTTGGTCTATTTTGTCATGCTGATTTATAATAGGATAAGTGGAACAAATGTAATATGACATAAAGTGTACGAAAAGAGTAATTTTTTTCTGAACTCATAAGGGATTTTCGCATAACTCGTATCCTCAGCCGATTTGAAAATATATTTTTTGGAAGCAGATGATTCCGTGTAACTAGTGATGAGCAAAGCAAGACCAAGACCAAGACCGGGCTAGTCTTGGTTTTGGTCTTGGTCTTGCAAGCCTGGTCTTGGTCTTGGTCTTGCAAGCCAAAACAAGGTCTTGTTCTTGGTCTTGGTCTTGCACCACCTGGTCTTGGTCTTGGTCTTGGTATTGCTGCAAGAGTCTTGGTGGTCTTGCTTTTATTTTGGAAATAATAATTTAAACTAATCAATTTTTAATAAAATATATTTCTTTAGTACTTAAAAATAAATAAAGGTAGAGACTATATTTTTTGCTATAAAATTTTAAAATATACCAGTTTTAACCTTATACGTACATTTAAATTATTTGATTAAAAAGCATATTTTAAATGCAGAGGTTTATTTATTTATTGTGGTCCATTTTTGGTTGAATTGAGACACAACCTGCTTTTATACATTTAGTGCCATATGGAAACATTTTGGTAATAAGAGTTATTTAAATTTTTTTTGAAGAATCATATAAAATTAAAGCAATTACAAAACGGTGTAGTGTGTAAGAAAAAAAAAGACCTAATAACTTACCAGATGTGACGTAAAATTTCCGTTAGAATGATTCTAATATGAAACACAGGTTTCTGATTCAAAAAGAAGTTATCTAAAAATTTTCATTTCATATATACTTTTTATATTCAAATTAGTCAAACATTTGCCGTACAAGGTTTGTACAAATACGTTATAAACATTTTACATTTACAAGGTGGTTCAATAGAGAGACAAAGCTCGAGATCTCCGAAACCGCTCATGATAGTGAAAAACTGAACACACAAAAATTATAGAAAAATTGGGCGTAAATGTGAAATTATTTTTTATCCCAGAATGTTCCGAAGAATCCACTTCCACTTAAGAAAACACCTTTTTTTAACTTTTAACCTAAAATAAAATGGCAATACATCCATTAAAAAAAAATTGCCACCTTGTATATTATGCTGAAAATTGTTGAACTGTCATATAGGAACAATATTGACGTAGATAGTTTTTAAATATCATTTTCGGTTTTGACAAAAATGACATCATTATTCTTTTGGCATTGTTTTGACTTTTCCATCTAAACCGGAAGTGATATTTAAAATCCATTAATCTAAAAAGAACTCCTATATGACATGACAAATATATTTTTTATTAATCCATCACTATCACACACACATATATATATATATATATATATATATATATATATATATATATATATATATATATATATATATATATATATATATATATATATATATATATATATATATTATTAATAATATATATATATATATATATATATATATAATAATTTTATTATGTGGCATACCAGATAGCTAATTTAACACTAGGAATATAAAAGTATTATTTAACTTCTATAACTTGTGTACCTCTAGTTTTTGTCTGTCGCAAACGGTTTCGGAGATATCGAGCTTTGTCGGACCATTGAGTCACCATCTGCCATCTCATTATTTTTGAAACATGTTATTGAATTTACTTGTTATCGTTGTTAGAGAACTGTATAAAGGTCATCGATTTAATTATTATTTTAATAAAGAAACCTGTTACTTATTAAATAATCGCTTTTTTGACAGTTCTCGACACATTTTTTGTCATGTCTGTATGAAATAGCTCTATATATTGAATATAAAAATTGAAATTTATTATTTAAAAAAAAATCGCACAAGTGCAAGAGTCTTGCAGGTCAGTCTTGGTCTTGCGTAGTCTTGCACTCCTTGGTCTTGGTCTTGGTCTTGCATACCTCGGTCTTGGTCTTGGTCTTGCAAGCGAAAAGGCGGCCTTGGTCTCGGTCTTGGTCTTGCTGCAAGACCAAGACCAAGACCGCAAGACCAAGACCGGTCTCGCTCATCACTACGTGTAACTTATGTTAATAATATGAAGTAGTAGTTTTAAAAATATTGAATATAATTTAATTTTTTTTTAATTTTAAATAAATATCCATAAAATCAGCAGACTCACTAAAAAGGTTTAAAGTTTAGGCCTGATCTATTGTTACAACAGAAATTAAAACTTCTAGTTGACCGCTCGTGTTCTGCAGTCTATTAATCTAAAGGGGTTATGACATAGTCGAGAATGGGGATAGCAAAAGTCCAAGACGTGAGGGTGGAAAAAGTACGGCTTATGTTGGCGGCCCTGTCGGCTAAATTTTAAAGTTACTAGCATTCTTAGCTGTGGACAGAGTCGTGCCACAAGTCGAAGTTTTTATATGGGGTTATTTTTACAGTTGCAAATATTTGTGTGCAGAGTTGATATTTTATTGGTTTTGACTGTTTTTACTATATTGTTTTTGGTAGTGTTTAGTCGTGTAGTTTTAATTAGTCCTTAGTGTGCAATAGACCAAAAAGTTTTGTTCCTCATAAGGATTCTGTCATTTGCTCGAAGCATGTTAAAAAAGACGATTTTTATATGTCTTCCAGAAAAATTGCAAAGTATGTGATTATGAGATCCTGATCAATAAGAAAAAGACGATTAATAAAAGAAGGTAAGGTGAAAAATATGATATAAATAAATGCTGCTATTACTTACAAATATTTTTTTATTGTAGCAGTTCCATTCAGTTTGCATTATTACACCTCGGATAACATCTTCACAACTCTCGATGTAGTTACACAGTTATTTGTAAGTAAATTGAAATTTTTGTGTGATTTTAATTACAGTAATTTGTTGTCAAGATAGTAAATATGTCAATATTGAGTTGCTTATACCTAGAACTTTAGGTATATGCATTAATGTACCTTTAGAATGTGTATTCAATATTTTTTCCCATTATTTAGTACATTTATTAAGTTTGCGGTTAGTCTTTAATTGTATTTTTTTTTATACTTATCTACCAATTACTTGGTAGGTATATTATATTGAAAAAGACATGTTTTGAAATATAATTTATATTTTTTAGATTTGCTTTTGCAAGTTAAAACTTAACTGATGTAAACCTACCTTATACTGAAAAAGTTTTTATTTAGATTGTGTAGTATAAAGTGGACTGCGAGGAACATGTAAGTAAGTTTAACTTTCGAGTACCAAATAAGAACACGAGATCTAATTCTTTGTTTTATCTTGCAAGGGCTGCCAACAACTAAGAAATAAGAAGATCGCCTATTTACACAATGTGGAGCCACTATATAACCAACTTTCTGAAGAACTGGATATATTTTCCATGAGTGCCGCACAATAATCTAAAGTGATTAGGACTTTATTGTTTAATAATTTACTGAGTAATAATTAGAGCTAAGTTGAATTTGATTTATTGTTTGGTGTTGTTTGTCATTTGTTTATTCAATGATTGTTATATATGGTGGTAAATGTCTTATAAATGGATGCCTGTTAGAAGTTATGCTAAATAAAAAAAAGAACGATTCTTGGTCTTAAATTTAAAAAAAAAAACATGCAGAGGTAAATTTAAACAAAATGATCTTCTAACTGTCGCTGCAGTATAGAAAGGGAATGTATATTGTTTTTCTGTAAAAACAGATCAATATTTAGGGGTAGCGAGTCTCAAGCTGTTTACATTACAAGAACATTAAACAATACCTTTCTGAGACACAGATTGACAATGTACGAAAATGGGGCATACTACAATTGCATTCGATTTTATTATAGTTTACCCATTCGCATAAAACAAATGGCCACTGTAAAAAAAATTAAAAAATGTGTTTAAGGTGCTGGTAGATATTGAACCTTATAATTTAAATGAATATTTTTTGAGGATTGTAAACCATTTGCTGCTTTGTTTTTTATTTTGTTTTTTGACACTATTTCATTTTATGTATGTTTGTATTTAATTTTGAAATTAAGATTTGTTTATCATTATTGTTATTCTTAATATAGAAATAAACTAATAAGTAGGTTAATTTTAAGGGGAAATAACAAAAAACTAAATACTAAAACTATAAGTGAAATTTTTGTGTTTGTATTAAGTGGGATTTTAATGTTTAAATGATTTTTATGTCTTAGAACATGAAATGTAGTATACCACAAAATATTATTAATAATACCACTAAGTACTGTGTTCTTTTCTTCCATATATATTTCAAAATGTAAAAATTTTTTGTCGTATTTTATCTAATTGTTGCAATTGTAAAGGTATTGTAGTGTTGTAGTTGTGAGACAAATAAAGTTTAGTTTTATAGCAATAAACCTGTATTCAAATTTTTTGCATAAAATAATTCATTTTATTGCCAAAGTGGAAAATCTTGCTATTATTCTGCAATATCAAGATGCTGTATGGTCCGTAAGTAAATAAATAACTAGTTTTTAAAAGTAACATAATTAGTTTTTAAAATAAAATGAATTAATAGACAAGTTTATATATTTATAAAGTAATACAAAAACACCATCATAAATGCCTAAAAAGAAAAGTTATTATTCTATGGCTTCCAGTATCTGATTTGGAGTTGGATATTTTATAATCTTACAAAGATCTTCAAGATACCTTGTTAAAGCCCATTTCTGATCCTGCACTATAGACCCTGCTACCTGCAGAAATTAGGTCTCTTGTTAATAAATTAAAAACCCCATATTTCTTTACTTGCTCATACAATTTTATAAACGTCCTAATATAGATGGGTATTATTAAAGAAAAAAAAGGTGTTAATAATTCAATATCGTGTGTTTAAAAATAGAATAAGTACCCATAATTATAATAAATTAGCAATCATCAGTATTTTCTACAACATTTTAATTTTTTTCTCATTTTTAAAATATTTAAAGTAGTAGGCACCATTGAAAGGGTACGTCATCGTCGTAATGTCGCTTTAATTTTTAATTTCAATAATTGAATTAAATTTATATTTTTGAAATATAAATTTTGTTTGTCGGAATAAAAGCAGTTTTTTATTTTCACCTCAGTTCTACGCCACTGTCCGGCATAAAATCCAACATGTCCGAAATTGGCCCTTCTTGATGTCACAGAAGAGTTTTTCAATATGGCGGATGTCATAACCCCCTTAAGATTAATAAACTCTGGTGTTTTGTTAATGATATTATTATAATTTTGACAGTATAAATCACCAAATAATTTTTTTCATGTAAGAAAAAAAATAGAATCTAGATGTCACCATTTGCAACTAGTAAACAAATTAAATTTAACAAAACTAGAAAGATTAGAGATTAGAAAAATAAGTTATGTTTTTACAGTTAATTTCATTCGATTTCCACGCAAGCTGATCAACGAAATTTTAACCGAGAAAATGCCTTAAAGGCACATTTTCACACTTAGATTCTAGTCGATCAGCTTTAGTGGATCAACAAAAAATCAGTTATTAAAAACATTCAACTATTTAATAATTTAGGAAAACAGTCCTAACATATTTAATATTTACAGTAATATAAGTAATTATGTATTAGTACTTAAAAAAATGATTACGTTAATTCGTAAAAATGTAAAAAAATAATACTGATAAACTCTAATGATACTTGAAAGATTTTACAGATAAATATATATGGCACTAAAAAATATTTAAATAATAAGTGATTTATCAAATTTTTAAAATACGATCTGGGTATAAATAGTAAAAACTCAACATATTAATCATAAACTTATTCAAGTTGTTTCATTTGGGCAAAATGTCTATTCTAACCGTATCTCTTGCCGTTCTTTTGTCAGTGTTAGGAGCTTTAGCTCTTCCAGCACCAGCATCAGCACCAGGGTACGCACGTTTGAATCACACACATGAACCAGCACTTGGAGCCTGTACCATTACCAGTGTAAACGATGTAGCCAGTGTTGTAGCCTCATGTACCACAATCACATTTGGTTCTGTCACTGTACCAGCGGGCAATGAACCGCTGATTATGAATTTAAAACAAGGCACCAAATTGACTTTTACAGGGAAAGTGCAGTTCGAAAAACGCAATTTTAATGGTTATCTTATGGAAATTATAGGAGCAGGAATTACTGTAGAGGGAACTAACAGTAAGTTTTCTTTTTTTTAATAATGTCTTTAACGCCATAAATTTTTAAAATGTATTCCCACATTTGAATAAGATTTTTAATATTGTAGGTTAAGTTATTGTTATCTTATACAAGGTGTAACATAAATATTGGGAAAATATTTTACAGTGGATTTCTTAGTAAATAATAGATTTTTTTATATGAAGTTTTGTTCTACGAATATTTGTTTGCAAGTTACAGGGTGTCAAAAAAATCGTTTTTGTGTAATAATTTTTAAGCGATACAAGATAATAAAACAAAATTACAGCCAGTGCTAAATTAGATTGTGCCCTAGTAACAGTTAAAAAGTTTTACGGATATTACCTAAAGGTTTTAAAAAAATTAATCACGTCATCATACTAGTATATTTTATATATATATATTATATATATATATATATATATATATATATATATATATATATATATATATATATATATATATATATATATATATATATATATATATATATATATATATATATATATATATATATAATATATATATAAGGTGAAGTGTTGAAGAGAAAAAACTTTTTTCTTTTTGATTTTATCAAAAAAAATACTCGTGATAAAATTTTTTGCTACTTCTAAGAGTAAGATTAAGATAGAAACATTTAACATATTTTATAAGGGGTGTTCAGAAAATTGAAAAAACTTAAAATGGTACAGGAGTAAAGTGCATTTATTTGATAAGATATGGAAATAAGTTACTAGGAGAAGTTGTTCAGAATTAAAAAGTAGTCTCTAATACCAATTTTTGAAAAAATCGGCCTACTTTTATTTATTTGTGATTAAATTTATTTTAATATCAATTTATAATCAAATTTTTTGCTGTTAAGTAAGCATTTAAAGCAACAAAAGTTTTAAATTAGTTAATTGATAATGAATTTTTAATTACAAATAAATAAAAGTGGGCCGATTTTTTTAAAAATTGGTATTAGAGACTACCTTTTACGTTTGAACAACTTTTTTTAGTAACTTATTTCCAGATCTTTGCAAAGAAATGCACTTTACTCTTGTACCATTTTAAGTTTTTTCAATTTTCTGAACACCGCGTATAAAATATGTTAAATGTTTTTATCCCAATCTTACTCTAAGAAGTAGCAAAATTTTGTATCTAAGAAACTTTTTTCGATAAAATTAAAAATAAAGAAGTTTTTCTTACTCAACACCTTTTCCGTGGACACACCAGTACGTCCACGGAAAAGATGTTGAATAGTAAAAAACTTCTTTATTTTTAATTTCATCAAAAAAAAAAAAATTGCTACTTCTTAAAGTAAGATTGGGATAAAAACATTTAACAAATTTTATACGCGGTACTCATAAAATTGAAAAAAGTTTAAATGGTTCAAGAGTAAAGTGCATTTATTTGAGAAGATATGGAAATAAGTTACTAGGAAAAGTTGTTCAAAAGTAAAAGGCATACTTTTATTAAGTTGTGATAAAAATTATTTTAATATTAATTAACTAATTAAAAATTAACAACTCATTATTGTACTTGTAGGCGTTGATAGGGACAAGCTTTACTGACACTTTGCTTTTATAATTCATTAGCCGCAGTAACGTCAGCTTTAAATGCTTACTTAACAGCAAAAAATTTGATAAAATTGATATTAAAAATTTTAATTGATATTAAAATAAATTTAATTACAAATAAATAAAAGTAGGCCGATTTTTTCAAAAATTGGTATAAGAGACTACTTTTTAATTTTGAACAACTTTTCCTAGTAACTTATTTCCATATCTTATCAAATAAATGCACTTTACTCTTGAACCATTTTAAGTTTTTTCAATTTTCTGAACACCCCGTATTAAATATGTTAAATGTTTCTATCCCAATCTTACTCTTAGAAGTAGCAAAATTCTTTATCAAGAATATAGCATTTTTCGATAAAATCAAAAATAAAAAAAAATCTCTTCAACACCTTTTCCGTATATATATATATATATATATATATATATATATATATATATATATATATATATATATATATATATATATATATATATATATATATATATATATATATATATATATATATATATTAATAAATAAATGGTGTTAGTAGATATTTTTGATAAAAACTTCTTATTTCCGGATTTTTAGCCTTAATATTTATAATTTTAATATGTTGCTGCAAATAGGCTAGCTTTTTAAAAAATGAATTTAATTTTTTTTTCTTTAAGTGTTGAAATGACACCATAGTTTTTTAAAATTCTCAAATCAATATTTAGTGCTTTAAAAACATTCATTTAGAAGCAGTACTCACTATAGAGGCGGCGAACTAATCGCTAAACAAGCGAGCGGAGTCCCATTTTCAGCAACAAATTAAAATTATAAATATTAAAGCTATAGATCAGAAAGTAGGAGTTTTTTTCGAAAATTTCCTCCTTTTAAGGATCTTTTTGCAATTTTCGCTATCTTGTATAGTTTTTGAGTTATTATCAAAAAAAATGGCTTTCTTTTCGCTTTTTGTTAATAATATTTGCAACTTTTATTTGCAGAAAAATATAATATTACAATGCAAAAAATAGTACAAAACCGCGGATTCTTTTTTTTAAATATATCGAATCTCTTTTAGAATGCTGCAAAAAATAGATTTTTTAAGCATAACTCCTTGAGTTTTTGTGATAAAAAGTTCTTTAAAAAACCATTTTGTTGGTTTTTTCAAGAGCTATAAGGTCCCATATATTAAAACTGTTTAAAACTTTTACTAACTAGTACTCGTCTATACACACAAGTTTTAAACGTTTATATCTCACTTAATTTGCTTCATACAGTTAATTAGATAATTAGCAAAATATTTGTTATTCAAAAAGCTACAATTTGATACCTTAGCAATTTTTACGTATTTCCCTTAGTTTTCGAGTTATTTTCAAGAAAAGGTCATTTTTTGATTTTCAATTGCTGCTCCATTTTTTTCAAAATTAAGCCATTTAAATCCGTTTAAATTAAATAATACATTTATGATACATAGATAAAGAGAATTGAAATAGGGAGCTACGACTCATTTTAATTAGGGTCGTAATTAGGGTCATTTTGGTCTAACCTTAAATAGGTGGTAATTGTTTTTGAAGATTTTTGCACTCAAAAAATTTTGGTCTAACCTTATTCTTATCATAACTTATATGATACATATCTTTACAAAAACAAAGAAGGGTCGTTACAAATGCTTTAAAAAGGTAGCTTTCCTCGAAAAATACCTAGATTTTGCGTTATTTGCCTCTGAAACAACAGCTAACAAACCACAACTTGTTTTGTATTGGTCCCGCAGCAATTACAAAAAAAAACGGTTTATTTGTTTTTTTAAAAGCTACAATTTTGTAATTTTCAGTAAAGGCGCCCTTCGGCATGATATAGATTTTGATCCTTGGACTATTCCCTACCTACTGTCAAAATTTCAAGTCATTCTATGCATTTTAAAAAGATTGCTAAGCAAAATGGTTCGTTTCCTGGACTATAAATCTAAAAAACTTATTTTGTTGAATTTTATAGTTCTCTTACCAGAGTAATTTCATTTTGTACATATATTTTCATACTATTTGGACCAGTGAACCCCTTTTTATATTAAATTTTCTTAGCACACGTGCTTCATGGACAAGGTGAACAATACTGGGACGGAAAAGGTGGTGCCGGTTCAGTTAAACCAACTTTCTTATACCTGAAGGGAACCGGTGGTTCCGTCTTTAATGGACTCAGCATCAAGAACTGCCCCGAAAGATGTGTGGCCATTGATGGATCCAACAACATCATCGTCGAGAACTTCTTGATTGACAATAGAGATGGTGCACCAGTAAGTATTTAGTTAAATCCCTTTTTTCGTCAACTAATTTATATTTAAAAGGCACAAAAAATATTTAGAGCAGCATTTCTCAAAGTATCTTTCGCGGTACCCCGGGGCTTCGCGAAAAAAACATTATTCTCTTGAGTCCAGATTTCTGACTGGATTTTCGACTTACGTATTACCGAAAAATAAGTATCGCATGCAATAAGCTGCGCGCGGATCCCGATTTGAGACTGCAACTTTCATCAATAACAGCTCTTCAATTTTCAACATTTTTTATCTAAAAAGTGAGACATGGGATCCACATTAAATTTACCAGATGCTATTGGCCTTAAGGGGAACACTGGTAAAAAAGTTGAAATTTGCTAGTAAATAATCGGACTATCAGAAGCAAATCCTCTATTTGATTTTTTTTTCGTGAATCTGATCAAATGTTATTGTCAAAACTCATTATTTCGCTAAATTATCTATGTTTTTCTCATGTCTGGGGAGTGGCGCCTCCTACAACACTTAGCACTCTTGGCTCCAATCAAAGAAGAGCTGTTCGTCTTATTAATGATCCCACACTTACCGAAAAGCTTCCTTCCGTTGCCCACCGACGGGCTGTAAGGTATCTGTCGCTCTTTTATAGGTATTTTCATGGCTCCGAAGAGTTGGCGAGTATAATTCCCCCTCTGGCAACTCCCAGCAGAGCAACACGTAGTGCCACTTTTATACATCCTTCTACAGTCCAACTTAAGAGGCCTCCAACTTCCAACTTTGTTTGTTCCTTTATCCCTGTCCAGACTACGGAACCTGCTACACGCAGAAATTTTCCCTTTTTTTCCAGATCTCCAAATATTTAAGTCTCGTGCGAGTAAACTTCCTCTTACCACACTTCAGACAGCCACGGTACAGTATGGCAACAGCCTTCGTGGACTGTCCCAAGATAAAAAAAATTATGTGAAGAGTGAAAATAGTTTCATTTCTTGCATTGATAGCCTTATCTATGTATAAAAGTATCCTTTTTATTATTTCAAGTTCAAATTCCTTTTAGATTCTTAAAAAATATATTTTATTACGAGTCTATCAATTCCTATGATTTAAAATGCAAAAATATTTATTTGTGCAGCATTAAGAGGGTTTCGTCTTTATTTTTCCTGTTAAAAAGGGTTCCATATGTGAAAAAGTTTGAGAAACGCTGGTTTAGAGCATTGCGGCTCTAGGATTTTCAAAATTTTAATAATTAAAAATCTATGTTTTTCTAAAAACCATAGCCACTTGAATTTTTTTCCCCTAACAATTTTTCTATGCAAGTGTTTCAGATGCCTTAAACTGAAATATTTTTTAAATTATTTTTCTTGTTTACTTTTCAGTCCAAAAGTTATTTAAAACTTCTATTCTTCAGAAAAATAAAAAAATATTAATACAATTGGAAGTTTTTTTTTAAATGTCGAAAAATAGCGAAAAAAAAATTGATTTTGAATTTTTTGACCTCCTATCACCCTTTTAAATATTAGGAAGCTAAATCTACTAAAGACACATCACATATATTTTTTTCATGATGACGTGGGATTTTAAAAATGTTTAAAGCCTAAAAAAAATAAATTTCCCGCCAAAAATATTTTTAAAAAATTTGTACTTTAATTAAGCGCAAGCGAAACTAAAAAATCTTTTAATGCGACTGAGATATTAGAAAAAATCAAAAAATCTTCATGATTCAATAATACACTTTTTGAAGCACCCACGTAAATCAAAAAAAAAAAAAATAATAAAAATAAAACAGGAAACCAAAACTAACGTCTTTTTATTTATAACGAGTCTAGCTGGGTAATGGGGAAACATTATATGGTACGTCTCCGCACTATAAGTAGTAGACAAACGCTGTTATCGGCTAAATATGAACTGCAACCCAATAGGTGCAAATTTAAGGTTTTTTTTTATCTTGGGACAGTCCACGAAGGCTGATGCCTAAGTACTAACGTACCGTGGGTGTCTTCAGTGTGGTGAGAGGGAGTTCACACGGGACTTAAATTTTTGGAGATTGGGAGGAGAAGGAAAAACTTCTGCGGGCAGCAGGTTCCATAGTCTTGACACTCTAGGGATAAAGGAACGAAGAAAGCGGGAAATTCGGGGCCTCTCTAACTGAACTGTAAAAGGATGCATAAAAGTTGCACTACGTGTTTCTCTGTTGGGAGCTGCCAGAGAAGTAATTATACTGGCCAACTCCTCTGAGCAGAAGCCGTGAAAATACTTATAAAAGAGCGACAGATCCCCTACAGCTCGATGATGGGCAAGAAGAGGAAGCCTTTCTGTGAGCGTTGGATCATTAATAAGACGAACGGCTCTTCTTTGAATGGAGTCCAGAATGCTAAGTGTTGTAGGGTATGCCATTCTCCAGACATGAGAACAATATTTTAAAGAGGGTCTGATTTGGGATATATACAGAGTGTACAAATTGGAAGAAAAGAAATATTTTCTGGCTCGGAAGAGAAATGCAATCTTTATTGAAGCTGCCGAAGCTATGGATAAAATGTGTTTGTGCCAGTTGAGGTTATTCTCAAAAGTAACGCCGACAAGATTAAACGACTCTTTCCTCTGCAGAACTTGGCCGCTCATATGTAAGGGATGAGCGTTTGCAGACTTTTTTCGCGACAGGGAACATGACTGTGTTTTCGAGGCATTAAACTGAACAAGATTTTTGGCGCCCCAATCCAAGATAAGTTTGAGGTCTTGTGAAAGAGATATCTGCATTGACCTGCGCTTGTTTTCGAAATCAGGATTACATGGTGGCTTAAGAAATTAAATACTAGAGTGGAGGGTACTATCATCAGCAAAACTATGAATGGGATTGATTGTGGAAGAGAGAAGATCGTTAATGTGTAGAAGAAACAGCGTGGGTGCCAGCACTGAGCCTGGGGCACCCCAGCATTAATTTGGTAGAAGCTGGAGGAATGACCATCTACACTAACTGATATACGTCGATTAGAAAGGAAACTGGAAAGCCAAGAGCAAAGCTTAGGTGGAAGACCGTAAGAAGGTAGTTTGTTAAGAATCCCATCATGCCCCTGATCGAAAGCTTTGGATATGTCAAGAGCAACGATCTGGGATTCACCAAGAAACTCAAGGGACTTGTTCCAGTTGTGTGAGACAAAGGTAAGAAGATCAGCTGTGGATCTACTGTGACGGAATCCATATTGTCTATCATGTAAGATCTTATGTTTTTCCAAATACTTTAAGATTTGGGAATTAATGAATTTTTCCATTACTTTGCAAACAACTGAAAGAAGAGATATAGGTCTATAGTTGGAAGGGAGACTTTTGGATCCTTTTTTGGAGACAGGTTGCACACGTGCAGCTTTCCAACTCTCCGGGAAAATGCCCGTGTCGTAAGAGATTCGAAAGAGGCGAGTTAAGATGGGTGCAAGCTCGGGAGCACATTTTTTAAGACGATTGCTGGTATGCCATCCAGCCCAGACGATTTTTTAGTATTAAGAGAAAAAAGAATACGCTTGATCTGTTTAACTTTAAAAATTATATCGGACATTTTATGAGAAACAGGGACAACTGTTGGAAGGGGAAGATTAGTAGGAGGATCAAGCGTAGAATTGGCAGCAAATTGTTTGGCAAATAGTTCGGCTTTTCCTTTGGAGGTAGAGACAATTCCATCTTCAGAGATTAGGGGTGGAAAAGAATTTGTGCAAAAGTTCTGACTAATATTTTTGGCAAAGGACCAGAAAGCTTTACTGCCATTTGAGCAAGAGAGAACTTTATCTTTTATTCGATTGTTAAAATGATCTTTTGCTTTTGAGATAGTCTGATTATAATGATTTCTCGCGTCGATGCTAGCCTGTCGATTTTCGGGACTGGGGTTTGCACGCCCTGTATAATGACAATTGCTAAATGAGACACTAGAATAAATACATAAAGTTTTATTTACAAAAATATATAAATTATCACCTCACAAATTCTTCCGATACGCCAATGGGGCGTATTAACAAATTTAAAATAAAATTTCCCCTTAACAAATAATTTTAATTTTTATTAACTTTTAACAATATCCAAGAAAGAAGAAAGGTTTGAAATAACTTTTATCTAGTTACGATATCAGCTGTTCACAAATTTATCAAAGCTTAATTTATGAAAAATGTGAAAGAAAATAAACTACGATATTTACTCAAAAAATCGACAAAAAATTCACTTTAAATTAACAAGAAATTTATTTAAATTTTACTGAAAAATCAAAACGTCTACTAGAGTCTATAAGGCGTAAGTCTATCTACGTTGCCACATAATTTAAGTTTAAAGTGAAAGTTACATATTATTTACAATTTTTAAGACACCCGGTATTAATTATTGACGAACTATCTTATCAATAAGTTCGGATTTTATCTTATTTATCAGCTAATCTCCTACAGTTCCATTTACTAATCACTGTTATTATTTACTGCTTTCAGCTAACATCTGTCCTGCTCCTGCAAATAACTTTAATTTTAATCACCACTTAACATTACCATGGAACTTTACGTAAAAATGTCAAATTAAATTCGACATAAAGAAATACTTCAGTAGCTTTACTTAGCGAAGAAGTGTACGCCTTCTACAAAACCTTATAATTTTACTTCATTACAAAAAAAAAGATGTTCTAGCCAAATTTCTTGTGTTAACACTAAGAAAGTAGCATTAGCTACCATGGAAACTGAGATTTCATCAAATTATCTAATAGAACATTTCGGTAACTTGCCCGAAATGCGACAAAACTCAAAGTTCTCCAAAATTGAATCTTCTGGCTCACGCTGGTCGATCTTTCTCGACGCTCCTACCCCTCTCCACGATCCCCCGAACCTTTGACGCCTTTCGAAGGACTCGAGCTTTTATTGGATGTGTCGTCTTGCTACGTGATTACAGAGTTCACGAAGCATCTCGATATGTTCGCGTTGCATAGCGACGGACGGCTTCCTTTGTTTCGTTGTTTTTAGATCGGTAAAGGAATTTTAGGAATTATTTAAATTTATTAAGGCGGTGTTGTCACAATCAAAAGGAAAATTTAACTGTTTAAATTTAGATTTTTTCAGTTTTATGAAAAATTAGAAGGAATATTTGCGTGCTTGTAGCTATAAAAAAAAAACGTTAGGTTGCAAGATGTGTTTCTGCAACACTGGTGAGATTTCAGAAAGTGAAAGGCCCGATTACCCTCCCCCTCCTTATGCGCCAAAGCACTTTGGGATTTGAGGAAAAAATTTGAATAAATTTGCAATAAGAATACAAATACTTTTGCAAGTCCGATGTTTCCCTGGGGGCTATTACAAAAAAACCTTTTTTCGCAAATTTAAAAATAACAATTCTTTTTACCAGAGTGATTCCCTTGAGGCCAATAGTATCTGGTACATATATTTGGTGTGTGTCACATGACTTACTTTTAGATAAAAAATTGTAAACATTCTAGAGCCGCCACTGGTTTAGAAACCATACATATTTGTTATGTCAGTATAGCATGCTAATTCGCAATATTGCTATTGGCCAGATACACATCTGTCTTTTGTCAATGTTGACAGATATTCATAACCGGAAAACAATAATACTGACTAATTTATACTGTTATTATAGTACGGGGTCCGAATTAGAAGTTACCTTCACCCATCTGCCGGAAAGGGATGAAAATTATTTTTTTATCAAATAGAATATGTTAATAAAATAAAAGTAAAGCCAATGGGCTTACTAAAAAAAATTTATGACCAAGGCTATAATAAATGTAAAATTAATTTTATTTTTTATTTTTAATAAACACATCAGCTTACTAAAAAAATAAATTTCATTTAAAAGTATAAAGACTAAAGAATATAGAAACTTTGGGTTGCCCCAAAGACTATTTACTAAACGACTGCTCAGTTTGCCGAATTTGTCTGGCCAAGGTCAAACTCACTCTGACGTCACCATCGGTGCTGGCTTGTGCTGGGATATCGACACAAAACATCGATGTTGATCTCTCAATCACTCAAAAAAATAATATTTTATTGTTGGAGCTAGAAATATTAGGTTTAAAACTTTTTTTATAATATTAAACATCGAAAGGTAAACATCGATGTTAGTGTCATCTAACATCGATGTTAAAAACATCGAACATCGGTAACAAAACATCTATAAACGTCGCCCAGCATTATTTAGCACCGGTGGTGACGTCACAGCCGCTACCCGCTTCGCCTAAATTTTCCATGGTATGTTAAATGGAACTGAGCAGTCCTTTAGTTTATAGTCGTTGGGGTTGCTCAACATTTTCTCTATCAGGTTGCCACGTTGCCAGGTATAAGCAGGTAAGTAGATATTCTATTTTATCTCAAACCTGGTGGTTAGTTAGTAGTAGTAGGATTGTCTGCAAAAAATCGGTCAAGAATCAGGATTGTCAGGCTTTGAAGTTTAATTTTTTTTAATTTTAAATAAACTAGCAGCTTAATTTATTAATTTGAAAATAAATCAAATTTGGTGAAAGGTATGCTGTACGTGTTAATGTAAATTATTAAAATACAGAGAGTGATTTAAAAAACCTATGCCATCGCCTGAGGGAAAATTCCTTGGCCAAAAATAAGACAAAAATATTACAACCTAGATCCAAAAGCGGTTAAGTTTATTGAGTTAATTTAAGAGTACTTTTTTACGTAAAACTAAGCAAAAAAATAAGTGTCAGGTACCAAATTATCAATTATATTGATACCAAAAAAAAACGACGAAATAATGCTAAGAAAATAAATAAAATTTCTCGAAGCCACACCACTGGTCGAAAAGACATTAATTATTTGGGCAACCGAAAATGAGCCTACAGGAATAAATCAACCAACCAGTCTCGGAGAAATAGTATTTAAAAAAAAATGGGAGATTAGGCACAAAAAGTCCAAGAGGCTGCGCTGCCTCCGGTAGTAGATCTAGACGGCTCGCAGGGAAGAAGAAGACTGGTCCAAATACATAGCAACAAAAGTAAATCATTAGAAGGTGTATTAATCATAGCTTTGATCATAATTTTTTAAGCGCAGCATATTGTATTTGATGAAAAATAGTTTTCATCCAGCTTGGTGAAGGTTATTTCTAATTCAGATCATAAAATATTACAGTTTTATTGTAAATAAATGCTTCGGTATTTTTATAAGCCTTGGGATTAGTTCATTATCCCAAGTTTAAATTATACATTGTAAAAATAAAAAATAAATAAATAAAAAAGTAGACCACTAAATTATTTTTTTAGGGTACAGCTGCTTCTGGTAAAGAAGGACACAACACAGACGGTTTCGACGTGGCCAAGACTCAATATCTGACAATTAAAAACAGTATTGTTTACAACCAAGATGATTGCGTAGCTATTAACAATGGCGCCCACATGATTATTGACAATCTTAACTGCAGTGGAAGTCATGGATTCGATATCGCAACTGGAATGTCGACCAGTGACCAAAATCAAAACATCGTTAAAAATATCACTTTCCAAAACTCAAATTTGTACAATGGAATGTACGGTCTTCACATTTTAACTTGCAATGATGGTGGCAAAGGATATGTTGATCAAATTACTTACAACAACATCCATTTCAGTGGTAAGAAATTACCTAGCAATTTCACGTAAAAAACGTTAGCATACAAACATGGGCATAGGGCGTCTAACGCATTGAAAAAATAATAAATACGTTGTTAAAGGTATGTTTTTCTTATTGCATTAAAATTACGGGGATTCCAAAGGGATGGAAACCTCGGGTGTGGCTAAGAGGGCTACATGTTTAACCCTTGTTGGGGATGTTTACATCCGCTGTAAGCCAAGGCTCACCGAGACAATAAAACAATCTTTTGTAAAATCAAAGAGATATTTAAATGACTTTGGTGTCATCTAACAGAGTAACGTAAGGTAATGCAACCAGTAAAGCATATAAGTGCCATCTAGCTGAGCATAGTTATGATATTCAAAAACACAAATCAGACAGCTTTTTTACAATGTATTTATTATTTTTTCAATTCATTAACAGCGATATGCCCAAAAACCTATTTTTATATCTAAATTATACCTTTATTATTAAATTAAACCTACCAGGGGAAATATATATATATATATATATATATATATATATATATATATATATATATATATATATATATATATATATATATATATATATATATATATATATATATATATATATATATATATATATATATAAAACTGGACCGATACCCAAGAAATTTATTACCTTTTGTTTAACTGGTCGGCCAAGACTTCCCTCCTCCTTATTTTTTATATATATATATATATATATATATATATATATATATATATATATATATATATATATATATATATATATATATATATATATATATATATATATATATATATATATATATATATATATATATATATATATATATATATATATATATATATATATATATATATATATATATATATATATATATATATATATATATATATATATATATATATATATATATATATATATATATATATATATATATATATATATATATATATATATATATATATATATATATATATATATATATATATATATATATATATATATATATATATATATATATATATATATATATATATATATATGTGAGTTGTTTTCATTCCGGGGTATATCCGTTTTATTAGTTTTCCTGCGGAAGTTTGCAGACGTTTCGCCAAGATCCATTGGCATTTTCAATGCTGTTAACTGGTGTCAGAAGATTGACTGGAGGTTATCTTCTGCAGTGGTCCCTTTATACGGTTCCTTGAGCGAATTGTAACGCATGGTTGGTCTCATGTCTGAGGTGGGTGCATCCAAGCGGCGCGTCACCTGGTTGTTGGTGGTGTTTCAGGATTTGTTTTGGGCAAAATTGTCTTCCACGTTGTGGCTAGGTGTAGAGAGTCGTCTCTTTTGTTGGTCCTCCACTTTTTTGAATTTCTATGGTTCAGGATTAGCCTTGTCGTGAAATGGTTTACGTTGGCCACCTGTTTGCAGCTGTCGAAGTCTATTTGGTGTCCTGTTTCTAGGGGTGTTAAACAAGGCGAAGTCATTTGCTTGTTACAATTGCTAATTTATGCTCTTCCAGTCTAGCCGAAATTTTCGGTTTGTCCTATGTAGGTTTGTTGACAGGACCGCATGCGATGCTGTAGACCTTGGTTCTTAGTTTTATTTTGTCCTTGGGATTTCTTATAGTGGATCCAATGGTTTGTTGGGGTTTGTAGGTGGGAAATATTATGTTTTCGTAGGAGTCTTCCCTATTTTGTCTGTGGTGCCTTTGATGTAGGGTAGGGTGGTTCTCACCTTTATTTTCCAACTTTGCTTCTTTTGGACATGCGTTTGATTTATAGCTTTCCTTATCATATGTGATTTATAGCCGTTCTGTTTGACGGTATTTTTAAAAAAGTTCTTCCTTCTGTTGTTCGTCAACAAAGTTTGATGGATCTGAAATTAACGTAGTGGCAACTCTTTTTTTGCGATGGGTGGTGGGGGAATCGGCGTTCAAGTACCTGTTGGTGTAGTGGGTTTTCTATAGACAGTATGTTGTAACTTGCCGTTTTGGGTCCTAGTGACAAGTACATCCAGGAATGGTATCTTTGTTTCTCAAATTCCCTGTGAACTGGATCCTCTGGTGGATGGAATTTAAATGATCTAGGGCCAAGTAATTTCCGCCAAATACGACAAAAGTCATCAACTATTTTGAGCCATAGTTTTGGCTTTAGGTCAGGAATGATGGCTTTCTTCAAGATCATAAACATGTTGGCTACGCTGGCGGAGGGGGAAAATCCCATTGGCTCCATCTTCTGGCGGTAGATTTGGGAGTCGAACCGAAGTATGCGTTTTTAGGCAATGCTTTGGTTGGTCACATGACGGGGAGATTTTTGTCTGTATCTGCTGCAGTGCTTGCTACTGGTATTTGGATACAAAGATTTTACGTCAAAGTGGGATAATTTCCTTGTCAAGTTTTAGAGTGTCAAGTATTTGTGTGAAGTGGACTGAATTTTTTTACGTAAGAATCGATTTTTCCGTTAGAGGTTGGATGATGCTGGCTAGGTATTTTTCCAGTTTCTGAGTTTGAGTTGTAGGCACTAACTATTGGTCTGAGGGACATCTGGCTTATGGATCTTGGGCAAACCGTGAATTTGGGACATCTGCTTGACTTTCCCTGGGAATTAACTTCTTCTTTAGTTCGGTGTCGATTTGCGGCCATGATTTTGGACTTGGTAGTCTTTTCAGGATTGTGGGGTCGTTTTGAACGGGTTTTGTCAAGGGTCGTTGAGAGTGTTTTGATTTTTTTTTGGATCATCTGTGTTCATTATTACGGTGGGTTTCCTTATCGGCTGGCACTATGGTAATTTCCTTGTTGTTGTTGAGGGTTTTGGTTGTCGTTCGATTAAGTTGTCCGTGGGCTTATGTGCGTAGTATTTTTGCGACATCTTGTCTGATTTGTTCTGCAGCTTGTTCCGTACTATGATGGGCATTCTGACGTTTGCAATTATGTTTCGGTTGGGATTCTTTAGGTGCTATGGCAAAGTTGAAGCCTTTACTTAGAATGCTGACTTCGGATTCTGACGGCTGGTACGAAGATATATTTAAACCGTTTGGGTGTTTGGTTTCGGTGTGTTGTCGGTTATCTGGTTTCTTTTCCGCAGGCTGTTAAATTTCTTTGAAAGCGAAGCTATCTCCTTTGTTCTATATATATATATATATATATATATATATATATATATAATATATATATATATATATATATATATATATATATATATATATATATATATATATATATATATATATATATATATGTGATTTTTTGCGACTATTTTTTTTTAGGTTCAATGACATTTTGTTGGAAATACCCCCAAAAAAATTCCCTGGAAGTTTCAGCCCTTAATATTAATATTACGTACTCGCCCAAGGCGTGTGAAGATTTTTCCTTTAAATTTTGATTGGTTTAATTTCTATAACTCAGCAGCATTTTATGTTATAGTTTCGCACAAAGACGGGATTTTTTGAAAATTAAATGCTTTACAAAAATGTCCATTGTGGCAAAGTCGCAACTCACACCGGCGAGGTAGTACGGGTCACTAAACCTTATTTTTTCATAAAATTCTCGTTTTTCTGTCATTTTCTCATAAATGACAAGAGCTATACAAAATAGGTCATAAAAATCGAATCGCTAAGACCAACTGTTCTCGAGATATCTGGCCTTTAATTTATTTTACTATGAAATTTTTACAAATTATAATTTGTAGGATTAGTATGGTGAAGTTAATTAAAGGCCAAATATCTCGAAAACTGTTGGTCTAAGCGATTCGATTATAAGGACTTTTTAGTAGGAAATTAAATTTTCAACATTTTTGTCATTCATGTTTTTTGTGTTGCTTTTGTCATTTATGAGTAAATGACAGAAAAACGAGAACTTTATGAAAAAATTACGTTTAGTGACCCGTACTACCTCGCCGGTGTGAGTTGCGACTTTGCCGCAATGGACACTTTTGTAGAGCATTCAATTCTCAAAAAACCCAGTCTTTGGGCAAGATGATAACATAAAATGCTGCTGAGTTATAGAAATTAAAAAAAAGGGTCAAAGCTTACGTACTGTTTAAATAAAAAATCTTTACACGCTTTTGGCGAGTACTTAATATTAGTACTGAGGGCTGAAACCTTCAGGGAATTTTTTGGGGTTATTTCCAAAAAAATTTCACAATGGCACCGAAAAAAATAGTTGCAAAAAAATCACCCTTTAATATATATATATATAATATATATATATATATATATATATATATATATATATATATATATATATATATATATATATATATATATATATATATATATATATATATATATATATATATATATATATATATATATGTTATGAAATTAGGTTTAATTTATTTTACCATCTTTTATAAACTATCAGAGACAGGAACCTACCTCAGTTTTTGATGTACGAAACGAGATGTCGAAAACTAAATAATTAATTTTATATACGAAATAAGAATATTTGGGGGAAATTTTTGAGGTGTACGAAACGCGAGTGTACAAAACAAAGTCGGTAGGGGCAGCAAAATTTGAATAGCCTAATGGCGGCAAATATGTGTTTTTTTTTAAAGTACATTTTTTTTTATCCATTGTTTTACAAATATATTACCTGAATTTTATTTTTTACAGGTCCTTCTGACTACGGTATAATGATTCAACAGGACTTTTCCAATGCAGCTCAAGGGTCAACAGGAAAACCAACCGGAAATGTCCCAATTTCCAATGTAGTCTACAACGGTATCATTGGAGGAATGAACGGAAAATTCTCATATGGTTTGGCTATAATATGCGCTTCTAATGCTTGTTCCAACATTAACTTTAAGTCTGTAAACATTACCGGTTATCACACGCGCAGTGAATGCCTGAATTACAGTATCAGTGGGTGGTGTTAGGGTAACACCTTTTTGCCACAGTTTTTGTATTAGTTAGATTTAAAATTATTGTAAATAAATAAATAAATATAAAAGCAAGTTGTTTAGCTATTTTTTTTCTCTTTATGACAGCCTACAAAGATTTATGTGGAGCCTAAGTACAAAATACCGTGGGTGCCGGATTTGTAGATGTTTGACTCATTTTATCCCCCCGTTTCGTTCACGGGGGGATAAAATGGTCTAACTAGTAATTCTGTAATATTTTTTTCTATTGCCCGTCCAACAGCCAACATTTTTAGATGGATTTCGTCTCTAACACTTCAACTTCGTTTGTCACCCCAGACCAGACTAAAACGACGAAGTTGCACACATTTTTTTAATTACAATACAGTGATAGGAGACAAAGTTATTTTTTCGTTTTCGAAGTTAAAATATACCATCACAAAGTTACGGGTAAAACTAAAAACTGGCAAGGGCAAATAAAAACCACATAAATAAAAAACAATTTTTTACACTTACGTGTTATAGAATAGGTATGTAAAAAATAGTGTCACACTTAAGAGGGTATTCTAATCTAGAAGAAACCCGATTTTCCGGTGTTTTTTGACGGTCGATAAAAAAAAACAATTACTATTTTGAAGATCCATTTTTTTATTATTTATGTATTTATATTTGCAGAAATCACAAAAGAAAATGAAAGTAGAAGGGTATAAACAGAGCGTGTCCATCTTGTCACGTTTCCTCTCTTTTGCTCATTTGAAAAATATGAAAATGGTGGATTCTTTATCAGTACAAGTGTAATTATGGCCGGAACCAAGAAATATAAAAAAAAAACTTGCGGTTTCTCAAAAAAAAGGTAGTTTTTTGAGTTATTTAAATTTTTAAAAAATGGTAAAAATTGAAAATTTTTATTTTGTGTTTTTTCCTGTCATAGAGGGATCTATAAAGAAAATTCATGCTAACTTTCAACAAAATCGGTCAATTAAAACTTGAGACTTGTTGACAAACGTTTCGAAAAAAGTAGTTTTAAGAAAAACGCGTTTAAAGTTTTAACTTTCGATTCTAGCTTCATTGCGCCGAACAACAACTTTAGCTACAACTTTTAAAATAATTCGCATGTCAAAAAATTATTTTAAGGAGATATTCTTGAATATCTGTCTAATATGAAAGAAAAAATATTTTTTCATAGACTTGAATACTCCCTTAAAGTTTTTAAAAGACGCAACAACAAAAATCTTTTTAACTTTTTGCTTCGTAAAAATAAATAGACCCGTAAAAACACCAATGTTTTTTTTTATCCTAAGACAGTCTGTGGGTGTCTTAAATGTAATAAAAGGGAGTTTATTCACAAGGGACCTAAATATTTAAAAATTTGAAGAAGAAGGTAAAATATTTGCGGGTTGCAGGTGCCATAATCTGGACTGGGATGAATGAGCAAACAATTTGGAAAGTAATAAAGAACTGTAAAATGATGCATAAAGTGGCACTACCTGTTGCTTTGCTGGGAGCTGCCTAAGGAGGATTTATACTGGCCTACTCCTCAGAGTCGAAGCCGTAAAAATCCCTATAAAAGAGCGACAGTTTCTCTACAACCCGTCGATAAGCAAGAGAAGGTACCTTCCTGTAAGCGTGGGATCATTGATAGGACGAGCAGCACCTGTTTAAATGGAATTAAGAGTGTTAAGAGTTGTAGGGGACACTAATCCATAGACATAAGAACAATATTCTAAAGAAGTTTTGAGCTGGGATACATACAGACTATACAGATTAGAACTGCCGAAGAAAAGATTCTTCTAGTTTCCACATTTGTAGGTGGTACGGTCAGTAGATATTTGTAACTCTGATTTAAATATAAACATCTTAAAACTTAACTTAACTATGCTTATTAGGTAGTATTTCTTTTTAATTACGTAGCATTAGGTCGTATCATAAGTAAAAAACCGCCGATAAAGATGAATGTAAATTTACAAGAGAACCATCAAGAACAAAAAAAACATTATTTAAAAAATCTGGATATTTGAGTTTGCTATACCCCCAATCCGGGCTTTTCTGGACCAAAAATGAGCCGGAATCCCGGGATCATGGACTTCATTTATAATAAATATTTTTAAATGTTTCTATCTAATCTTTTTATATATAGGCTAAGACACTCTAAGGCTTTTCCTAATTAATTTTAAATCAATAACGTGGCGATATTTTATTTTATAAGCATCAAAAATTAGAAGGTACTTGTGATTTTTACGCAACGTTTTAACGGTACCGTTATCAATATTGTAGGGTAAATAAACCTCTTAGTGTGTTATAGTGTTCATATTTCGCTGTTTGTCATATAAGGCTTAACCACGTTAGCGGTCCAAAAACCTTACTTTTACTAGGATCCTCACTTTTTATAGTCCCTAGGTTACGATACAAAAACGTTTTTTTTTTAATCTTTGGACAGTCCACGAAGGCTGATGCCTAAGTACTAACGTACCATGGGTGTCTTAATTGTGGTGAGAGGGAGTTTGTTCACACGGGACTTAAATATTTGGAGACTGGGAGAAGAAAGAAAACTTCTGCCGGTAGCAGGTGCCATAGTCTGGACACTCTAGGAATAAAGCAACGAAGAAAGCGGGAAGTTCGGGGCCTCTTTAGTTGAACTGTAAAAGGATGCATAAAAGTTACACTACGTGTTGCCCTGTTGGGACCCGCCAAAGAACCAAAGGAGGAATTGTACTGGCCAACTCCTCTGAGCAGAAGCCGTAAAAATAGCGATAGAACAGCGATAGATCCCCCACAGCTCGACGGTGGGCAAGAGGAAAAGGCCTTTCTGTAAGCGTGGATCCTTAATAAGACGAACAACTCTTCTTTGAATGGGGTCCAGAATGCTAAGTGTCGTAGGAGATGCCATTCCCAGACATGAGATTAATTTTCCAAAGAGGGTCTGATTTCGGATAAAAGGGTTCTTTGAAAGAAGAAAATACTTTCTGGCTCGAAAGAGGAATACCAACTGCTGAGGCTATGGATGTAATTGTTTGTGCCTTGAGGGATTCTCAAAAATCCCACAAGATGAAACGATTCTTTGTTTGCAGACCTTAGCCGCTCATATGTAACGGATGGGCACCAAGGAAGTTTAAAGGTGTATGGAACCCAATGCTATGGCCCATTCGATCAAATAATGTCCAGCCCAGTATGAAAATAACTTCAGAGTTGCCCCGCCGATTTTGCGCAAAACGAAATTCCACGAAATAATTTAATGTGTTGCTACTTACACACTGAAAAATCAGTATGTAGTTAGGCAACACATTATACTTTTATGAGAGCCGTATTAGTTTCGATTGTTTTGCTTTGTTGATTATATTTTGTGATTGCAGAATTTTTTTGGATTGATAAAAACTTTCTTATTTTAGTGATTGTGTTTATTAAATTGTGACTAAAATTTTTGTGTTTATTTTTTTTACTTTAATATCGTCAAAATGACTAGAGGTCGTATGGTTTTGTCTTGCAAATCTAAGGGTAAATAGGCATTTTTTACTTTAGGTTAATTGTTATATTTAAATTAGGCCTTTGAGATAACTTAGGTAACCGAATAAATAATAATATATCAATTATGAATAATAGAAAATGAAAATTTATGGAGATAGCAGTGAGAAAAGTAAGGCAATCCCCTATCTTTTAGATGATTTCACAATGTTTGTGATTTCGTGGATTATTAAAAAAAAAAGGGTTTACATTTGGTTTTTATTTCATTTAATAATTAAGTACATTTTTTAAAGGATCAAAATTATGAATTACTGGGCAAACCAGGCAAATTTTAATATATACAGGTCCCTCTAATTGAATAAAAGAAAGTACAATTTTATGTTAAAGTTCCTTTTAACTTTTTCTGTATTTGCTTAAAAAGAAATTAGATTTTTGTTTCTTAAACTTACATTATCAACTTTTTAAGCTCGACATATGTGAAAATAATATTTAACGGTTACTGTTACAATGGATACCTAGGTACCAAAGGTTACTAAACTTTTTTTAACCACTGTTATTCTGTCTCATGAATGTTTGTTATTAGTGAAAAGTACTTGGTGTACTCCTTTGTCGGTTCTAGTATCTTCATCAAGAATCAAACAAGAGACTTTGTATAAAACATACCTTAATAAAAAAATAGAAAAATAGTATAAACTTTTCTTAAATGTATCTAAATGTATCTAATTATATCTAATCTTAATGGTTAAATAGTTATTATATATATATATATATATATATATATATTTTAAAATTAAACAAACATTTTAATATACACAGTTTAAATAATATATGAGTATTTTATAAAACTAATATTTAAATAATAAATAAACATAACAATTTTAACCTTCACGGTCAATTTTATACTGCAATGATTGATGACCTAACAAGTACTAGGGGAAACCTTTCAAGAGTTTTCTTTACCTTTTGTTTCAATTGAATCCATTACACCTTCCCACAAAAGTTGAAAAAAAAAAAATTTTCTGAACTTTTTTTTTCCATTCTGCTATCTATATACTATGTACAATTTAAGACTTAAAAATAAGGTTTAATAATATTTTTATGTACCTCCTTAGGCTTATTATTTACATTTAAAACTACATTGGGATTCTTAATATATAAAATTTTAAATGGACCTTTAAACAAAGGTGCTAATTTATTTCTACATTTTTGTTTTCTATTAGGACCATGTCTCCGATTTTATAATTATAGCTATTGCACCTTTTTATTGGAGTTTATATGTGGTGTACTTCTCATGGCAGGGGGCGCCATGTGGTGTACTTCTCTTTGTAGACCTTCCCCCAAAAAAATTGAAAAAAAAAATTTTTTTTTGAACTTTTTTTTTCCCCCTTCTCTATCTTATATACTATGTACAATTTAAGACTTAAAAAAAGGTTTAATAATTTTTTTTATGTACTTCCTTGGCATTATTTACATTTAAAACTACATTGGGATTCTTTTATCAAAATTTTAAAAAGGGCCTTTTAAAAAATTAAAATTTTTTTTCCATTTTTTTTTTCTATTGGAATTTTTTTTAAAATTTACTATTTCATTTTTTGGATTTTAAATTTTTTTTAGACAATTAAGTTATTTGCGTCATTCCCCATTTTCAATCAAAAATTTTAACTAAAAGGGGGTTTCCCCAAAATTATAAATAGGATCATTTGATTAGTAAGGTTTTACGGGGTTTTGCTTTTTTTACCAAATAAAGTTGGGTGTTAGCGTTTGAGGTGTTTCTGTTTAATTTTTGGGGTTTCCCAAAAATTTTAAAATTTTTTTAAACTTGCTGAAAAAAATTCCCCAAACCTTGGCCGGGGGGTTTTCCAAACCCCCCATATCGTAATAAAATTTTTTTTCAAAAGGGGGCCTTTTTGGAGTTTTGCTTTTATCCTCTTTTTTTTCCCCTTTACAAACTTTTTATGCCAATAAAATGTATTTTTATTTTGGTTATCCGGGGGGGGGGGTTCAAGGGTTTAAGAAAAACCCCTTTTCAAATTTTTTTTAGCCGTACTTTTAAACCCCCTTTTGGTCCTTTTTTGGTTTTAAATCCCCTTTATTTTGGCATTATCACTTTTTTGACAAAGTGGCATACGTTTTTTGAGACCCCCCCAAAAAAATATTTTCCTTTTTGTTGTCTTTTTTCCCCCGCAACCACCTTTTGGAACTTGTAAAAATTTTTTTTAAAAATTAAATTTAATTTTTTATCTTTTATACTTCCACCCAAAAACTATATTTATTTTTAGTCATTTAAAAACATATGGATTTTTTAAGAAATTTAAAATTCCCAAAATTTTGTGCTTTTTTTAATATATTTTTTGGGAATATTTTTTTCTCCCCCTTTTTTCCAGATGTCTCAACGATGTACAAGTTTTGTTTTGATCGACTGTTCTGGAAAAAAATAGGTTTTGGGGTTCACTTTGGGAAATAAAATTATCACAGTACTGGAAAAAAAATTTTTTTTTTTAAACTTTTTTGAACTACTTTAATTCAATGGTATTGGGTTTTTTTAAAACCTTCCTCAAAAAGGGTGTTTAACCTATCGCCCCGGTCTTACGTTTTTTTTTTTTCCGGGGGTTTGGTTGTTCCCGGTTTTGACAAAACCCGCTCTATCTCTTTTGAGCTCTAGTTAAAAATTCCCCTCTCACTTTTTTTTTCATTCATTCCTTTTAAGTCTTGAGATTCTATGACTATACGCGATAGTGCTCTGCTGTCACATTTTTGACCGCCCAATGTACGGGTAAACATTTCTAATATTAACCTAAATTTCGTTAACCTGCTTGACGGATTTAAAAAATTTAAAAAAATTAAGGGCATGTAAAAATTTTTAAAAACCCGGCAAAAAAGAACAAATCTTTCCCATTTACCCAAGCAATTCTCTCTCCCCTCGAAAAACCCTTTTTTTTTAAATTTTTTGAAAAACGCCCCGGGCTTTTTTGGGGTTTTCAAACCCCCCTTCGAAAACCCCCAAAATGTTTCGGGCACAAAACTCGTTTTCAAAAAGGGAAAAGGAAAAAGGGGGGGGCCCCCAAAGCCTGCCTTAGTGTTTAAACCCATTTTTTCATGTCTGCCCCCAAAATTTTTTCCTTTGCCCGGGGCCCATTTCGGGGGGGGCAAAATTTTAAAAATTTTAAAAAAACCCTAAAAAAAAACCCCAAAAGCGACAAATCGCTTTCCCCCCGTTTTGGGGGAAAAGGGAATAATCGACCAAAACTCAAATTTTTTCGGGGGCGGTGAAACCCATCTCCCGAAGGGATATGTCCAGATAAAAATTTTCCCCTTTTTTAAAATTTCCCCGCATTTTTTTTCGGTTTAAAAAATTTTAAATTTGTTTTCCCCTGTCCCTAAAAAAACTTTAGCAAATTCCTTTTTGATTTGAAAAAAACCAAAGAAAATTAAGATCGTAAAATGACAAAGCATGATTCAAAATTTTAATCCAGCCATTGTCCTGTCATGAGCCTGGAGAATGCCGGGGTTTTTTTTGGAACCCATACAATTTTTTCATCTGGAATTCCCCCTCTCTGTCAAAAAAGTTTTGGGGGGTTTTTTTGGGGGTGGCTCCCCCTTGACCCCTTTCGCTAAGTCTAAATGAGAAAATATATTCTCCCGGGGCAAAAAGGGCCCCCAAAATCTATAATTTTTTGGCAATAAAAATTTTTGTCATCCCTTAACTTTATTGAGCATTCTGTAGTCAATCCTACCCTATGTGACTTAAACCATTACTATCTGCTTTTTTCCCCTTTTTGCAAGGGTTTTAAACCATTTTTTCCTTTGTTTCCCCCAAAGATCCCTTTTTTATTTCGCCGATTTTTTATTTTTTCTTTTTTTTCATGTGGTAATCTGAGGCCTTTTCCCCGGGGTTTTTTTCTTCTTTTGGCCCCTTTTTTTTTTCTGATAGGCATTGGTTACTGTTAAAGGTCTTCATCTAAGTGAAAAATGTCGCATACTTCCAAAATGTATGGATTTGGTCCCCCTTTCTTAAAAATTTCCCGAAGGTGTCTGTATCAGATTAAGCACTTTTTCTACCCTTTTTGGGGGGATATCTCACTTTTTTCAAACTTGCACACATCGTAATCTGTTAGTTTATTTAAATTTGGCTTTTAAAATTTTTTACCCAAATTTTTCGTTCGTTTCTTTTTTAATTCGTACCGGGGAAGTTTTTTCTGGTTTTTTCTAAGGTACTTGCTACAATTTTCTCCTTCACCCTATTAAATCATTCATCACAACGCACTCATCTCCATCCTTTTAACAATATTTAATTTTTTTCCCCCCCCGGGGAATAATTTGTATAATAATCATATTTGGGGTTTATTTGGGACTACATTTTGTATCCCATTCTTATTTTTTAAAGGGAAAATTTAAAATGTTTCGTAATTAATTATTGCTGAATATTTAGAAAGAAAATCTACACCTAAACTCCCCCATAAAATCAAAATTTTTTTACAACAAACATTGGGAAAAAAATTTTTTTTTTTTAATTTAAAAAAATTAAAATTTTTTTGGGACCGGGAGGAAATGGGATCCCGGGGGTTTTTCCCTTTTATTTTTTGTTTTTCTCATTTTTTACTATTTCATTATTAATTTAAAAAAGTTCCAAAATAAAAAATGCTCCCCTTTTTTTAAAATTAAAAACAATAATATTCTTCCATTTAAAATTAAAAACCTTTTTAAATTTTAAAGCGTTTATATTTAAATGATACCTTTTTTGTGAGGGCAAAAAACGCTTCGCGTTTGAACTTCCCATTTTTGTTTTATTTAAATCGTCCTTGCTATTCAACAAACCTCGGTTCGTCGGTTTGTTTCGTCCTTGGCCATGATAATGACCCCGACCTGGTTATATTGTATGTACCTGTGGTTTTTAGTTTTGGGTTTCCCCTTTTTAGTTTGATTACCCCGGGGTTTGGCCTATAATTTTTTCAAAGGGGGGATAATTATTTTTTTTATTTTCCCCCGGATTGGCCTGAAATTTGGGGTTTTTTACCCTTTTTATGGGCACTTTAAATGAGGTTTTTTTTTTTGTTTTCTTCCCTAGCCGCAAAAAATCCCGTTTTTTAAAATTTTTAAAATTCCCCGGCCTTTACTATAGTCCTTATTTGGGGTTTCCCTAAGTCCATTTGCAAAAGCGTTTTGAAATTTTTCTTCTTAAATCCCCCCATCCCATTGCGGTTTGTTTATGGGTCCTATCGTTAGATCACCAATAGTGTCTCGATCAACTGTGCGTATTCGTCGATACTTCTGCCGTCTTGTCTTGCGTTATGTAATTGAGTCGATAAAATTTTGGTGTTTTTTTTGTTAACAACCGGTTTTTTTTATCCCCTACGCTGTTCCACTGTACCATACAGTTTTCAAACCCTTATTTTCATTTTGCTTAAAATTTTGTTTTTAAAACGTAATTAATCAAAAAGGGTTTTTCCAAATTTTTCGTCGATAAACTGCTATATAACTCAATTCGTCAATTAACTGTTTAGTGCTATTTTCCGTGTTATCCATAGATGGTAACAAAGATCCGCTTTCTTAAATAAAATTTTTTCCCCCATATTTATTTTCTGGGGATTACTATTATTTTTAATTGTTCAGTTGGGTTTTTCCCCCTTTTCAAATTTTTCTTTGAAAAGGGAAAAGCGTTTTAAAAAAGGGGAGATTCAATAGCTTTATTATAATCTGAATATGATTTTTTAACTTTTGGGGGCGTCAATAGCTTTGTTTGACCTTTTTTTTATTATAAAAATTATTTTCTAATTTCCCCCCGGGAATTAAATTATTTACTCTAACTAAATTTATTCGGCGTTTTTTTTTGGGTTTTTTTTTTTAATGTCCCTTTTTTTGAGTATCAGGACTCTTTGTTTTTTTCAAAATTAAAAAACCATAATTTTTAAAAAAAATTTAAAAAAAAAATAATTTTCAGCCAATAAAATTTTTTTTGAGAGCACTTGAGCGTCAGCAGATTTTAACACAATGTTCAAAAAAAAAAAAAATACAAATAATAATAAAAAAAAATTTTTTTTTAAAAAAAACCTACTTCCCTGTCCCGGGTTTTGGGTTGAGGGTTGATCCTTGCTGGGGGGTTTTGTCAACGCTGTTCGGTTCGGGTTTTTGGGGGCTTTCAAACTACGCTGGGTTCTGCTGCTGGAGTTTTGAAATACATATTCTGGAGTTTTTTTTTAAGTTGCTTTCGATAGGTCTGATCGGTGGGCCCCTTTGGGTCTTTTTTGTTGATGAAATTTTTTGCTCCCCCAAACCCGGAAATTTTCCCCAATTTTTGGGAAGATGTTTTTGGGCTTATTTACCATATCACTGGAGGGAATGCCCCTTTTTAATTCTCAACATGTAACTGGCAGGGTCGCCATGTGGTGTACTTCTATGGCAGGGTCGCCATGTGGTGTACTTCTACTTTGTACTTGGTTCGTAGTATCTGGTACACGTCAAAAAATCAAAAAAGGAGCTTTGTATAAAACATACTTTAATATAAATTTAAAAATGGTATAAACTTATCTTACTGCATCTAAATATATCTAATTATATCTAATCGTATCTAATCTTAATGTGTAAAAATAAAAGTTATTATATACATATTTAAACATTAAACAAACATCATTTACTATTTCACAGTTTACAATAATTTTATCAGTCTTTTTATATAAACTAATATTTTAAAAAATAACATAACATAAAATATTCTAACCCTTTTTGGTCAAAAGGCTTTGATGCGTGCAATAGATTGATGACCTAACAAGTACTAGGGACTAACCTTTCAAGATTATATCTTTGCCTTTTTTCATGAATCCATTACACCTTTTGTTTTTTAAACTTAAATTTTTCTTGCATGTTGCGTTTCAATCTAAATTTCAACTCAAATGGGTAATTAAAATTATAAATGGGGTCCCATTTGATTAGTTTTAAAAGGGGTTTTTCTTATTTTACCAAAAAAAGCTCATGGTGTAAACGTGTTTAGGGGTTTCCTGTTGTTATATGAAAAACAAATACGATACCCAATCGCTCCAAGTACTTTCTTTATATTTTGACAATTGCATACGCAAATACGCCCCAAATGTTTATGTGGTTTTTCCCGACCTCCCAAACGTTTCATGATGGTATGCTGTAGAATTTAACTGTTGGATCCCTAATAGTTTTTCAAGCTTCTTTTAAACGTTAAAATAACCCTTCCCCTTTTCCCTTAGGATTTCCAAGGTTCCCCTATCGTAATAAAATTTTCCAATGCCTTTGCACCGTTTTTGCTTTCCATTCTATTGGATATCCTTCCACAAACTTTGTTAAATCCACTGAAGCGTCAAAATGTATTTTTTATTTTTGGGTATCCTCAGGTAGAGGGGTTTTCCGGGGCAAGTACAACCTTTTCGAATGCCGATTAAGCCGACTTTTTTTAAACCCTTGGTACCTTCTTCGGATTTGAATGCTTATACCTTTGGCTTATCACAGTTTTTGAAAAGGCTTTGTCTCCTTTGAGACCTGCCCCAAAAAAATGTTTCCTTATATTGTTGTACATGCTTGCACCCCCATGACCACCTGTTGGTAATGGAAAATCATTTAAGATTATATGTCTTAATTTTTTATCTGTTATAGTTCCGTCCCGAACTATATTTATTTTTTTTTAAATTTAGTTCTAACATATCGATTTACATTTACTTAGTTTAAAATTTAAAAAATTTTGCACTTTCTGCATTTCTTAAATATATATATTTCCGGAATATTATTTTCTATGCACCATTTTCCAATGTCTCAACGATGTACCTAAATTACCCCCGATAAAATGTTTTTGGTAAAAAACATATTTGTAATTCACATTGTAAATAAAATTATCACAGTACTGGTAAAATTCAATTTTTTGGGCAAACTCTGTTTTAGACACTACTTTTAATTCAATCGTGTCATTGGGACGTTTTAAAACCTCGGCTACAACAGGGTGATCAAACCCATCGCCCCCGGGCTGTACGTCTTTTGTCTCCACGGTTGTGGTTGGGTTTTGGTTTTGACACAAAACCCGCTCTATCTTTAACTTGTGCTCTAGTTAACACATTCACACTCTCCCTATTTTTTCATTCATTCCTTTTGTCTTTAATTCTATAACTGTACGCGATAGTGCGTCTGCTGTCACATTTTTCCCAACCTTTGACATAATGTACCGTAAAATCCCTACTCTTTAATAATTAATTTTAAAATTTTGTTTAAAAATTGGGGACGGATTTGTCAAATTAAATAAATAAATTAACGGACGATGGTCGGTTAAAATTTTAAACTTTCTGGCATAGAATTGGCCCGAAATGCTTTACTGCCCATGTTATCGTGAGCAATTCTTTTTCTACCGTCCCTAAAGCCTTTCTGCCTTTTTAAATTTTTTTGGGAAACAAAGGCGACCGGTCTGTCATTTGAATTTGACAAAAAAGCACCTAATGCGT
>JAHBCN010008689.1:0-37773 GCA_019359885.1 Listronotus oregonensis | reverse complement strand
CCCAATATTTATTTCTATGAAAAATATTAAACTATTGTATAAAATCCAATAACTCTTAAAAAAAAAAATTTTGGAAAATTTGTGGACTAGCTTTGCCTATCACTATTTTTGTAGGAGGGGTTTTTTTTTCCTTCATGGAATATACCTACCTATTATCTCCCTTTTTTTGTCCCACTGTTAGTAATGAGTACAGTAGCACCCCTGAAATTGGCAAATTTAGGTTGGAAGACTACAAAATCTTATTAACCTTTTGTAACTTGCTGTGAAAATTTTTTTAAAACCATTTTTTAACAATATTCAAAAAATTAGCTTGCTAGTGATGACGTTATACATATATGTTTTTTCGTCATGTTTGACGTGGAGGACTCGGTATACCTATTATAATTTTGGTAGGACAAATAATTTTTTTTATTTTTATAAAAATATTAACAAAATATTTAAAATAAACCTGTTAGGTATAAATTTTGCAACACCTTAAAAATCGGCATTTTGGGGAGGTTTCTCGAAAGCAGTCCTATCACGATCCAATATTGCTGCAGTAAAAATTTGGGCCCCCCGTCGAAACAAGGTAAAAATTTAAAATTTTTGTTATATACTATCAAAAAAAAAGCCCACCGGATCCCGGTCTATATTTTTTTTTAAGTCAATTAAATTTCTTAAAATACTTTTTTATTATTCTTTCTGTTTCTGTTTCCTTAAAAATGCCAGTTTCAAAATCCCTTACTGCTTTAAAGCTTAAATGATTTTGTTTACAACTACAAATGCTGTTAAATATTTGTCTGTCTGGCGTATTTGTTGAAGTTAATTGCCAAGTGCTTCACCCTTTTTATTAGGTTTTTTGCTCATAGGGAATGGCTTAAAAAAACGTAGCTACACTTAGCTTTTCTAAATCACTAGGTATCCTTATAAAATAGGGTCCTAAACCGGCCGCATTTGTTACTTTCCCAAGTTTACACTAGACACTAGACAGGGGCCTTTATAAAAACTCCAACCGAAGTTTGATGCCCAGCACAAGCATATATTTTTAGACAGACAGACATAGACATACATTTATTTGACAACGTTACATTAACATATTTGTGTGGTAAGTAGCTGGTTCATAAAGAAAATACTGGTATTTCTTAAATAAATGTGGAACATTAATATTAAATATAGCCCTATTTAGCGACCTAGTGCCTACTACTCATTCAGGTGCATGAGATCTCGCATGATACAAAGACAAAATGAGATATATAACAATAAAGCATTTGTAGGCTTGAGATCATACTTTTTTTACCATAAACTCAAAAGTTATTGTCTGATTACGGAGATGACATCTTACTATTCTTTATAGAGTATAGTTTGTTATTTTTGTATTCTGATTTAAATTAAATGTAAAAAAAACTTATTAAAAAGATAAGTTTACCAAATATAAAATAAAATTGGGGAGGTAACCTCCCCCCCTCTAATATTGTTCTGCCTTAAATGACAACTTAGAAATCATTTTATTCCAAATTTCTTTAATAAGCTACCAAAAAAAAAAATTTTTGGGGAAGCTGGATCGTCTTCTTTCTATCCATAGTTATGTTCTTATAAACATTTTGATGGAATATTAGGGAATAGATGTCGCTTACTAAAAAAAATCTATAAAAGGTAGGGTGCTAGAAACAGTACGGTTACGATATTTCAAATTTTGGGTGGCCAGATAAGAATGCAAAGTGCTGTTTTTTTTGGAAATATTCGTCGTAGAGACTTGCGGAAAAAAAAATTTAACTAAAGTGGCCGGGAAACCGGGGGAAATATTTTCAGATTTCCAAGATGGTCGCTAGGGGGGTTACCGCCATCTTAAACTTTTAAGTGATTTTTCCCCAGAATCCCCCCGTAAATTTTAAACCAAAAAAAAATGTTTTTAAAATTCAGCTTTACTCCAGAAATTTTTTATGTTTAACAATTTGTGACGTATCTATTAAAATAAAGTGGGGGGGGGGAAATTTAATTTTTTTTTTTAAAAAACAGCTGTAACTTCAAAAATGAACGGATTTTAACAAACTTGGTCTCGTTGGAAAAAAAATTTATTGCTCCAACAAATCCGTCTTATCTGTGATATGTCTAGTTCTTAGTAATGCCGCTAGGGGGGTTTTTTTCATCTAATAACAGAAAATTGCAAAATTGTAAAAAAAATTAAATGCAATAATATGACTTTGTTTTTATAAAAATGTAGTGAAATGATAGCTAAATAGGCGGGGTGAAAACCGTATTTTATTCGTAGGCTAAAATATCTAAGAAAGAATATTTAGTTATCAAATAATTTTAATAAGACGCTATTACCCGGGGTTTTTTTTGTTATTTATTTTTTTTTTTCGAGGTTCAATGATAAAATGTCTTAATCTAAAATTTTTTAAAAAAAATTTCTTTGTTAAAAAAAAAAAAAAAAACGCGTAGGGGCATAATAATCAATGCATATAAAATGCAAGTGCAAGGTAGACAGAATATTGAAGAGTAGGTCGGGGAAAAAAAACAAATGCCTAAAATCAACTTGTCAACAAATTAAATTAGGCAGTCCAATTTTTTTTCGTTCCAAAATAAGAAAGGGGGTTAAAACTATTAAAATACCTTTCACAAATGATGAAGCTGTCGATATGATTGAGGTATATTTTAATGTCTTCAAAATGCGGTTTTCCAAAGGGGTATACAGAGCTCGATATCCAAATCAGCGTTTACGCGATGCGAAAATTTTTCCGCGTTTAGTGCGAAATTTGCGTAATACTGGTAGCTTTCGACCTCAGTTGCGGACATTGGGGCTAGGGGGGAAGACAATTTTTTATGTCTTAGCATAAGTGGAATTAATCCCCACCGTTAGTACGAGAGCAATGTCTCGCGCGGGGGTATATTACGGACTACTTTTAAAAAACATTTTAAAGGATCACAGGTAGGTTTTTATGTCACTACTTTTTAATTTTTTGCTGTGTTTCTTTCAAATTTTTAGACTGGGCCCATATCATATGGGTTTTACATCAAGCCTTGAATCACGAAGACTTTGACCGACGGTTAGATTATTGTCATTGGATGATGGGCATGATTAGGGAAAATAGAGAATTTTTATCCAAAATTTTTTTTGGACAGATGAGGTTTTGGGGAGTGATGGAAACATTAATTTACATAATATGCATTATTGGTCTGACAAAAAATCCTCACTGGTTTCGGGAGGTCCAACATCAAGGCCATTGGGGGCTCAATGTGTGTTGTGGCATTCTGGGCGGAACTATTATAGGTCCCTATTTTTTTTTTTCAACCACTTAATGGTGCCGTATTTCTTTTTTTTTCTGGTAAACCAATTGCCCTTTTTTTTTTGAAGATATACCCTGCAATTGACAAAATATGTTTTTGCAACTAGACGGTTGTCCAGCACATCAAGAAATGTGCGAGAACATGTAGATTTAAAATATCAACACAGGTGGATTGGGCGAGGAAGTCTATTTCCTTTTGGGCCTCCCGATCCCCAGACCTCACCTGTTTGGGGACCTATGGGGTCGGTTGAAAGATATTGTTTTTCCCAAAATTTAACCAACAACGAGAGGCGACATGAAAATAAGAATACAAGAAGCCATTCACAGCCTGTCAAAGCAGAAATTGAAGCTGCTGTAATGTCCACGCATTTGGGGCTCCAACAATGCATTAATGTGATGGAAGACAGTTCGAGCATTTTGGGGGGATTTTTTTATTTCAAAATCGGTAATTTTTTTTTTTTATGCCCCTACGCGTTTTTTTTTTTTTTTTGAAAAAAAAAATTTTAATTATTTAAAAAATTAAATTAAAATATTTTATCATTGAACCTTTAAAAAAAAAAACAAATAAACAATAAATATCGGTGTAATAGCGTCTTTTTTTAAAAATTTTATGATAACTAAATATTCTTCTTCGGGGATTTCAGACTATGAATAAGATGTCGAGATACGGGGTTTTACTGGCCTATTTAGCTATCATTTCACTACTTTTTTATAAAAAAAAAACCTATTATTACATTTAATTTTTTAAAGAATTTTACAATTTTATGTTATTAGATCAAAAAAAACGCTCTTTTCGGCATTACTAAGAACTAAAAAATCACAGATAAGACGAGTTTAATGGAGCAAAATATGTTTTTTCCAACGAGACCAAGTTTGCTAAAACCGTTCAGTCGTTTAGGGGGTTTCAGCTGTTTATTTAAAAAAAAAAAATTTAATTACCCCCCCCCCCTTTATTTTTAAAAAGTCACCAAGTGTTAAACAAAAAAATTCTCGAGTAAGCTGAGCTTTAAAAAAAAAAAATTTTTTTGGAACATTTACTGGGTAGGGGTTTTAGTGAAAAATCACTTAAAAAAATTTTAAAATGGCGGTTACACCCCCTTGGGGCCCTTTTGGAAATCTGAAAATATTTTCCACGGTATTCTTTTTTTGGGCCCTTTAGACATAACATTTTTTACCGCAAGTCTCTACGACGAATAGTTTCCAAAATACAGCACTTTGCATTCTTATCTGGCCACCCTGTACACGAAAATGGCGAAAATCAAGTTCTACAATATGTATATAGAAAATGTTTAGCAATTTCCTAAACAATCCAAATAAAGTTAGTAGTATTAGTATTTTGTATGTAATTTGAGGTTACTATGCTAAAAAGATATGTTGATTTAAAATAGATTAATCAAAGGGCAATTAAATTCTAGTAATATAGAGTATTTAAGTATTTACAAAACATACACATTAAATCATATTTTTAATAAGTGGAACTTCAAATGTCAGATACCATATTAAAGTTATCTTTTATAACACCAAAATCCTATATTTTGTTGTAAATTTTAAAATTTTGGTACCCCCCTGATTTTAAAAAAAGTAAGGGACACAGAGCAACATCAGTTCCCCTTAGGTCAAAATAATTTTACGAAACCCATAAATTTGGACGGTCAGCTTTTTTTTTTTTTTTTTTAAAATTTAACTAAAAAGCGGTAAAAAAAGGGGAAGGGGTTTTTTAAAAAAAAATAAATTCGTCCATTTTTTTAATGTCGCTGTCCCCATTACGGCCTTTTTTGGTTTAAGATGGCATAACTTTTTTATGTTAAAATACTTGACCTGTTTTTAAAAAAGTTACTAAAACAATGAAATTTTTGGGAAAATTAAGATAAACGCATTTTAAAAACCCAAATTTTCCTATGGGATTTCTGCCAATACCCTTGCAAAGAAAAGTTCAACCCCTGACCCGGGGCACAAAACCCATTCCCCTAAAATCCCCCCCAAAGGTTACTGGGGATTTGGGGCCTTTTTGAGGGGTTTTTGGGGGGGGGTTGGGGGGTTTTTTTTGGGGTTTGGGTTTTGTGCCCCAGAGATTTTGATTGGCGTATTGAGAACTATTACTTTGCAAAGTTAAAAAAAAATTAAAATCCATTTTCCATAAAAAAATTCTGGGTCCTTTAAATCGTTTATCTCAAAAACAGTTGCTCCAAGACTTAAATGAGGATCATTTCTGATGCATTGGAAATTTTAGTAACTAATTTTTTAAAATCAGGTTATACCAAGCTTAAAAAAGTTTACTTAAACAAGAATAGGCCGTAGCGGGGCCCCCTTACTTCCTCAAATGTGGAGAATTTAAATTTCACCTCAAAGAACCCCCGATTCTCCATTTTTTCCCGCCCATTAAGTTAAAAATTATAACAAAAAAAAGAAAAAAAAAAATTTGACACCCGTATCTTAGTTATAAAACTTTGGGATAAGGCAAGTTTACAAATTATTATTTCGACCTAAAAAATTTTTGTTGCTGTGTCCCTTATTTTGGAAACCCTGTATATTTACAATGGCGTAAAATAAAATTTATTTCTTAAAATTTAAAAATCCCTAAAAAGGGGGAAAAAGGATTTTACTTAAGTGTTATATTTAAACCATTTATTCTTATTTTTATTTATTAACTTTTTAAGTGGGTCAGATTTATAATTTTGTCTGCCAATTTTTATATAATAAAAACAAAATATTTTTTTAAATATTGACACTTATAAATATTTACACCCTTTTATCCCCCCGATTTTATTTTTTTTACACATAGATGGTATTGATTTTTGACATGCGTTATCCTTAAAACAGTCCTTTAAACATTTTTCTTTGTTAGTTCATTATTTTTAACCCTTATCATGGACATAAAAAAGTTTCTGTGCTTAGGAAGGCAAAATTTTTCAAATCGATATATCAAATATAAAAAAGCAGTCTACAATAAAGAAAGTTTTGTGGTTAAAATTGTAATATGTAATAAATGGTTCCAATTTTATTAATATCCTTAAATAACTCTAAACATGACAAAATACTAAACCAATACTTTTAATGCACGTTTAAGAATTCTTTTGCAAATGTTTGTTTATTAGTCAAATCGCGCACTTTATTTTAAGAAATTAATATGTATACATTACATTTATTTAATCTCTTACCTTATCCTTTTTTCCCCAAACAACTTGATTAAAATTTTTAATCCTAATCTTGGAACGATAATAACTGTAAAAAATATTTTTTTTAAAAAAATTAAAAAATTTGTCGTTACTGCGAGAAGCGACAATAAACGACAAAAAACCTTGGGAAAAAAATTACAAATCCTTAAAAAAAATTCCAAAATATTTTGCTTGAATGAACTTAAATATTTTAACAAAATTTTTCACTAAAACAAAAATTAGCAACAATTAACAGTTTTATATTTCCCCGGTTGGGGTTTTTAAATTTTAAAATTTAGCAATTGTTGTAACAACGGTTTAGAATGTTTAACAAAACGTCATTGTCAGTCTTATTCAATGATTTTAGTGGGCAACCTGTCAAAATCTGACATTTTGTTAAACATTCTAAACCGTTTTTTAAATTTAACAATTGCTAAGTTTCTAAATTTAACAACGCGATCATCACTCAGCCGTAAGTCTTCTTTAGGAGAGAATTTAAGAATTATATGAGGCGCGTCGGTAGTCTTCTTTAGGAGTGCATTTACGCTACACCTTAGGGGTCGGGCGAAAGGACGCGGAGACGGTGGGCGGAGACTAACAAACTCCCACTACTACAATTTTCGTATAGCCGCATTAAAATAGTTATTTACATTACAAGATGCGAAAGTTTACTTTTTGGTGTGAGGTGGTTTTTAAATGGCCGGGCGAAGCCGGGCATTTAAAACCTCCGAACACTTGGGCCTTTTTCGCATCTTTAATGTTTTAAATTTTTTCTGCCACTGTTCTATGTATCGCATAATTTAATAATCAATAACATCATGTTTTAATAGAAATATCAGAGATTTTGAAATTTTACCTGTTAAAAATTAATCCATAGCAACACATTTATTGTTGACATTTTGTCATCAGCACTTGTCGATTTTAATTATTGTTAATTTAGTATAAATCCATTCCCATTTTAAAATGTTAAATGAATATGAAAATGGCATCCAAAAGGCAGCGACCTTGCGTGTTTACTTCTGCCAGACAAATCTAAAGAGAGGTACCATCAAACATATAAATCGTTTCTGAATGGCTTGCTAAAAAAAAAATGGGGGGGACGAGAATGTGATGTTGGCGTATTTTCAAAAAAAAACTGAGTCTTTATCACCACCAACCCCCTGGTTTTTTCCCTGCTCAAGTTAACAATTTCCGTAAACAAAAATCAAGATATTTCGGAGTTCAAGAAACTAGTTTTTTATTAAAAGGAAAAACGATGGTTATGAGGCAAAAAAGTCAAAAATTTTTAAAAAGAAGAAATCATAAAGTTTTTACTTCACGCGCCTGATCAAAGTTACTTAGCAATGAAAGAATAGCCATTATGGGAGTGGCTGGGGAGGGACAGACGAAATATACAGAATAAAGCAAATGATGTAGAAATAAGAAATGACGTGGCTGTAGTAAAAATAGTGGAGTCTAAAAAAAAAGTTAAAAGAAACTTTGTAGTAACCAACGATGAAGGCTCAGTTCCTTATGTCAGATTTCTCAGGAATATACAGGGTTTTTGGGTTCACCGAACGGGGGGTGATTAAGAGATGGTTTTGAACATATTTAACTATATATAGTATTATACAAAGTGTTACGCATTTCGAGATTTTTTTGGTTTTTCCGAATTTTATCAATTTTGGGGTGCATAGATCCAAAAAACTTATAATAAAACTTTTGTCATTTATTTTATCTGATTAAATTTTTTTTTTTTTATTAACTTAAATGCGTATTTCATCGATATAAAAAAACGTAAATGGTATCTACATAATGTTAAAAAAAAAATTGTGGCTCAGTAGAATTTACAAAACGAGTTACTGAAATATCCAACTTCGAATTTATAAGCGAATAAATTGGAGGTGTAAAAAGATATTCGTTCAAATATTTCTAAAATCTTCCTTTATGTTTGCCCTGTATATTGATATATCTCATTCCATCACAGCAGCTACTTCTTATTTATTTATGCGGTTTAGCGATAATATTACAAAAATTTCTATAAAAAAAATTTGGGGGAAAAAATATAGTTTGGTATGTTTGAGGGTTGGAGGGTCTAACTGAAGATTACTTAGCACGAAGCAGTTCTGAATAAAAAAAAAAAAAACACAGAAAAGAACGGAATATGGAATAAAAATTTTTTTTTTAGGATTAAAAAAAAATATTCTCTTGGGGAAAAAGCGTACGATTTTTAAAAAAATAAAGGAAAAAAAATTTGCAGGTTCTTACGAGGATTACTTTTCATGCTCGAAATGAGAACCACCGTTTCTTATACAACGTCGAGATCTTCGTCGCATCTCAGTAGTGGCTACCCCTAACCTAAAATTCCGCCTTCATAATTTCTGCTGCCCCTTAATTTTTTTTTAATAAGATGTTTTTGATCTCTAATTTCTTCATTGAAAAAAAGTTTTTTTCATTCTTCCCCAGACATGATAGTCTGGGGGGGGCAGGTCTGGGTTAGCTGGCCATAATATCGGTGCATTTCGGCCTATCCATCTTTGAGGAAATTGAGTATTAAGAAAATCTCTTACAGTTATGCGATAGGGGGGCAGGACATCCATCGTTTTGGTATATGATTTGTCCTCTTACACCAAAAGGTTTATCCAAAATATCAGGTAAAGTTTTTTAAAAATTTTAAATAATTTTCACCATTTAAATTTTTGGGGAAGAAGTACGGACCGATTAAAACTCTGCCTATTACACCTGCCCACACATTTACATTAAATTTTCGTTGGAACGAAGTTTTTTCTTCATAGGGGGGGTTTTTTTTTGCCCAGAAAAGTAGGTTATAAAAAAATTTGTTACCCTTTTTACGAGAAAATTTGATTCATCCGTCCACAAAACCTTTCGTAAAAATGTTTTCATCTTCTATTTTCGGCGTTTAAGATGAATCGACAAAAAAAGATTTTTCGAGCAGGATCAAAACCTTCCCAAGCCCCGCACGGGGGGAGTGGAATGGATGCATTTTTTTTTCAATGAAGAACTGTCCAAACTTTCCATGTAGATACATGTAGTTTTTTCCCCTATTTTCCAGTGCTAGTGGTGGGATCTCTTCGGGGAAATTATTTAAAATTTGCAGATCCAATTTTTAAAGTCATGTTGTTGGTTGTTCGCTCTAGGCTCTGTGTGATGTAAATTACCTGTTTCACTTAATCTACGATATGTATTTTTGGGGAAAACAGTCACATGGGGTACCTTTTTGAGGAAATCTTTTTATATAAAATCTCTGAGCAGCAGCTGCCCCTTTCCGTCGGCTTTACCATACATTTTAAAAATTATATCAGCATATTCAACATTCAAAAAAAAGCCATTATACCAAAAAAATTGAACGGAAAATTCACAAAATAAACAGTATAAAATAATTCCCCTTGACAACTAATCAAATCTTGAAAGATGAGTTTGTCCGTCACCAGGCAACGCTTTAGGAGCAACATCAACAACAAAAAAAATGTTGGTAAATGAAACATCGCTAAACCGCACTAAATAAATAAGAAGTAGCTGCTGTGATGGAATGTGATATATCAATATACAGGGCAAACATAAAGGAAGATTTTAGAAATATTTGAACGAATATTTTTTACACACTCCAATTTATTCGCTTATAAATTCGAATTTGGGGTATTTCAGAACCCGTTTTGTAAATTTACTGAGCCACTTTTTTTTTTAACATTATGTAGATACCATTACGTACTTATATCGATGAAATACGCATTTAAGTTAATAAAAAAAAATTCAATCAGATAAAATAAATGAAAAAAAATTTTATTATAAGTTATATGGATCTATGCACCAAATTCGAAAAAAATTCAAAAAAACCAAATATCTCGAAATGGTAACACTTTGTATAATACTATATATAGTTAAATATGTTCAAAACCATCTCATTAATCACCCCTTTCAGATATAGCCGGAGAACCAAACACCCTGTATTAAGCGGGAGACCAAGGGAATGCTCTAGATGAGCGTTTATTGTATCGTTATGAAAGAAAATGTGTTAATCAAGTAATTGGGGCCAATTATTTCAAATGTACCTAAAAAAATTTTGGAAGTTTTTGAAGCTTGAAGAACAGTAGATACACGGTCATTCTTTTGAAGAACGCCAATGCGTTCCTTGCCAATGCTTCGAATGTCGATATTTTGGACTTAAAAAGGCATGGAGGTTGGAAGTCTTCTTCTGTTGCGGAGGGATATATTGTGAAAAAGTAATAAGGTGGAAATTTCAAAGAAGATTTTACACGAAATTCCTACCAATATTTCCTCTAATGAAGTAACAGTGAAAAATATGAATATTAACGTAGTTAAAGGTGATAAGATACCCCAACAACAAATTTAAAAAATGTTAATTCAAGTATTATTCCCCCAATTTTTTTGCCAATTGCTCAAATTGCACAATTATTTTTAATGTTAATACCTAACCTAGTTTTTTTAAAATATTTTGTCATAAATTAGTTACTTTTTATAAATAAATCCAAATTTCCCACAAGCATATTTTCTTTTTTTTTACTCTTACTTTTTTGTCCAGGTGCTGAAAATATTACTTTCGTAGCTAGCGACGCTTAGCAACCAGGTAACACGAAGGTTCTCTTTCGTTATCATTCGCGTTGCTAGGAACAAATTTTTCCTTATTTATACAGTAGTAGAAAAATATTATATTTTATTTAGGTTCTTCCAAATTCGGTGTATCGATGCGATGTTGTTTCCGATTGCAAGCCTACAGGAGATAACGTTTTTCAGTAACTTTTTTTCACTTAAATAACATAAATTATACACCTTTTTAAAAGGGAAAAGGAAAATAATCTATACCTTTGCTGTAACGGATTTTGAAATATGAGTCGAGCAAAGAGAAAATAGTATCTAAACATAACCGTTTTTAAAATTTTGACTTTCACTCAAGGGGAAAAATTAAAAAATAAATCCAAATTTAAAAAAATATTACAGCAGAAGCCCAGATTTAAGTGTTGGGTTTTATAAAATTTTTTAAAAATTATCGATAACATATACCAAATTGGATCCAATTTTCGCGGCGCGATTGGACTCTTAAAGCCTTTTATATATAAAAATATTTTTAAAAAAAGGGCTACACTAGATTTTGTTTGGATCAGGCCATGCTTACTTCTATAGAAAATTAAAACGTTTAAAAAAATATAATAAACAACATTTTTTAATCCAACTAAAACTGTCATATTATGAGCCATAGAATTAACCTTATATTTTTTTTATCATGGGACAGTTCACGAAGGCCGAAGCCTTAGTACTAACGTATCGTGGGTGTATGGTAAGAGAAAGGTAATTCACATGGGACGTTAATATTTGGAGATATGGAGGAGAAAGGAAGACTTCTGCGGGTAGCAGGTTCTAAATTGTAGACACTCCAGGGATTAAGAATTAATAAAGTTGGGTCCCCTTAAGTTGGACTGTAAAAGATTGCCTAAAAATGGCACTACGTGTTGCTCTGTTGGGAGCTGCCAGAGGAGAGACTATACCGACCAATTTCTGCGAGCAGAAGCTGTTACAATGTAAAAAGCGATAGATTCCCCACGTGGGATGAATAATTAGACGAACAGCTCTTCTTTAAATGTAATTAAGAATGCTAGGAGTTGTAGGAGACGCCATTCCACAGACATGACAACAAGAGTTTCGGATTTGGGATACATACAGAGTATATAGATTAAAAGGAGAGAAATACTTTCTGGCTAAAACAAGAAATTCAATCTTTTTTGAAGCTACTGAGGCTATGAATTTATTGGGTTTATGCCAGTATTTATTTTTAAGAGTAACGCCAACAAAATTCCATGACTCTTTATTCTACAGAACTTGGCCGCTCATATGTAACTGCTAAGCATTGGCAACCTTTTTTTGCGACGGCGCACAGTAGTCATTTCTTTTAAGATACACGCAAAAAAGATGAATAAATATAGTTATGGATTTTAAAAGTATTATTTGCTATAAGCTAAACAGAAACATAGGAAGATTTTATTAACCTCTGTTGAATTTATAGTCATTACAATAAAGGCAGTCATTACAAACAAGGACTTGTACCTTTCTGGCTGACTGACGCACTGGCAGTTGCGACTTAAGCGAGGGCGGTGCGGCTCAGTTTTTTTTTCTGGACGGTTATTTAAACAACCCCACATGAACTATGACTACTAATGGTAAGGGTATGTACCTTTTTTTTAAGTAATAAGATTACTGGTTTTGTTCTAAAATTTAAATAATATTACTATACAAGGGTCAAAGAAAATTAATATATTTTTTAGCATAAAATATACGTTTATTAATCAACAAGTTTTTTGATTGGGCTGTATTGATTATAAATTATGAACTACTGCATTCTCCTACAATCCATCTAAAATATTTGATAAAAATTAAGTGCCCGTTATTGACCGTTTTATTCCTTTTTATTTAATTTCTTTTTTAAAGATGGTATTCTTAGGATGAAATTAAAAGTTTAATGCCAACACATGTCAACATTTTTTGCAAAGAGTTTTAAATTTTATCTAAGTTTCACTTGACCACGTTGAATGAAAAGATTTGTAGCAGCCTAACAGACCAAGCACTTCAAAATTGGTATATATATTGGGCTACGCCTGAACTAATGAATATCCTTAATAGTGTCTTAAAACAGTAACAGGCTGATACAGGAGTCTAACCTTAAATTTGTCATATCTTTTTTGCATGGGTAAATTAAGTGTTTTGAATGCCTCTTACATATATCTTATAGACTTCCCATTAAAGCATGGCAGGTCAAGGGCTATCATAAAAATAAGGATGAGGACTTAATTTAAAGGTTTGACGTCAGTTTACAAGCGCTCTCCTGTGGCTTTAAAATAGATAGTGAGCTTTTCGAAAAATATTGTTTAGAAACAGCACACCTTTATCTCAAAATATACCCATGGTACTACATACTTTTAAAACAGTTCACAAGATCCTGGTACATGGGGCTCTAATAATTAGGACTGTAATAGTACCAATGGGGCAACTTTCGGAAGAGGCCCAGGAAGTTAAACGGAAAGATAGCAAATACCATCGCCAGTTTAATACAAGGAAGTGTTCCAGAGGAAAAACAATGGAAGTCCTCGTTAACATGCTGCTTGTTTCTTCCGACCATCTTATAAGCAGCTTTGGAAAAAGAAGTTACAAGAAGAAGGTTCCTATTCGAATAGAGGTGGTCAACCTATTAAAGACACCCGAACCTAGCTGATATTTCTGTGAAGGAAGTGTATCTGAATCAAGTGCCATTGTTTGACCACTGTGCGGCGCTGCGCGGCGTACATAATAGTTTTTTAAAGGCATTAAACTGGACAACATTTTGGGCGTCCAGTAAAAAATTATTTTTATGTCTTGTAAAAGAAAGTTCCTACAATACCCAGAGTTTGTTTTCCAAATCAGGCTTAGAGGCTTGCTTAAAAATTATGTATTAATAGAGGGCGCTTTTGTCATATGAAACCTAGAATGGATGATGCAAAGGAATGTATCGTTAATTAAAAGAAAAATTATTTGGCTTTTCTCCAGAATAAAGATATTTATATATTATTTTTTAAAAAATTATACTTCTTTATAGATTATTATGAAGAGCTAGTCTGCTCTCGCAATAATAGTAACAAAAAAAACATGAAAAGACATAAAATGATTTAATTGCAATGCATCATTTGTTTTAAGTACTAAAATAAAATAATTATTTTTATGAAATTATATAAAAATAGGAAATAAACTTACTTGAAAACATTGGCAACCCGTTATAAGATATATATGTTATTTCAAACTTATTGGTTATCATCGAACGAGTGTAGCACATCAATTATTTTATTATATTACTGAAAACAGATAAGAAACTAAAAAAATGTGTTTTACTTAGTGACATTGACTTCTGACATGACTTTTTAAAAAAATAGTTACTGGTGAGTACACGTGTAGTAATATAATAAAATAATTTATATTATACTCGTCCGATGATGTAATAAGTTTAATTATATATCTTATAACAGAGTTATAATATTTTAATAGTTTATTATATTTTTTATATATTTACATATAAATCGTGAATTTTATTATAGTACCTAAAAACAAATCAATTTTATAAAAGAATTAAATCTTTTTATGCCTTTTCATATTTTTGTTACTATTATTACGAGGATTAGACTACTTCAATATATTTCTATAAAAAAATATTTAAATATCTTTATTTTTGGAGAAAAGCCAAATAGCTGTGCATCATCTCGAAAGTTGCCTCACCTCTCTACAGGAGATTTTGACCAAAATTTGGTATACGAGGGGTTTTTGGGGCTCTGATTACGGATCTGAAAAATATTTTTTCGGCAACGTTTCGTTTTTGAGATATTCTATCATCAAAGTTGAAAGCCTTCAATAACATATTTACACTATTCCCTCCCCTTCTTTTTGCACAGAATTCTTGATTTTTACACTAAATTGGCATAGTAATATTTAAAAATACTTTTTTAAAAACTTGTTTTTATATCTATTTTATACCCATTGGTGCAAACCTCCACTTTCATACGTCGGATCGTGGCCGCAACCATGTATACACTAGGGAATCGCGGCGCACTTGAAAGTGAAGCTTCGCAATTTAATGGAAAAAAGATGTAAATAAATAAAAATATAAGGTTTAAAGGGTGCCTATAAAATATTGTGTTACTTTATATATAAATCAAAAAATTGTCTAAAAAAAGAAGGGGGAATATAGTCAAAAATAAGGGTTGGTTTGATATTCAACTTTGATGATGTCTCAAAACAAGACGTTGCCGAAAAAATATTTGTGTCAGCCCCCCCTCAAATATAAATTTAGTCCAAAATCGGAAATTACCTTCACCAGTAACTATTGTTTAAAAAAGTCATGTCAGAAGTCAATGTCAGTTAGTAAAATACATTATTTTTAGTGTTCTATCTGTTTTTAGTAATATAATAAAATAATTTATGTGATACACTCGTCCGATGATAACGATAAATAAAAAAAAAGTATAATTTAAAAAAAAAAAGTATGTAAATATCTTTCTTCTGGAGAAAAGCCCAATAATTTTTCTTTTAATTTGATATTCCCAGAAATCAAAATAAACTATAAAAAGATCGATAATGTAAGTGAGAAACAGTGTTGGTGCCAGTACTTAGCCCGGTGGCACCCCAGCATCAATTTTGTAGAAGCTGGAAGATTGGCCTTCTACAATAGTTGATATAATTTGATTAGAAGGGAAACTAAAGAGCCAAGAACAAAGATTGAGCGAAGGACCGAAAATCCAGGGGGGTTATCATGCCAGACCTGGTCAAAAGCTTTGGATGTGTCATTACATTACAGTACTTATTTCAGTTGTATGAGACAAGGTAAAAAAGTCTGAGAGGATCTTTTGTGATGGAATCCATATTGACTGTATGTAAAATTTTGTGTTTATCTAATAACTGAAGATTAAAAATAGATGAATTTTTTTCATTACCTTACAAACAACTGAAAAGAGATATGGGTTTACAGTTGGAAGGGAGAGTTTTGGGCGTACTTTCTTTGGCGAAGCCCATCTTCTGGGACGTGCAGTTTTCAATATACAAATAATGTCCGTGTCGTAAGAGATTTAAAAGAAGAGGCGAATTAGACGGGGCAGAAGCTCTCCGGAAACACATTTTTTAAGACATGCGTCAGTATTAACTCTGCCATTTAGCTCGAGCTGATTTTGGCTATTAATAAAAGAAAAGGATACGCTTGATCTGTTTGACCTTACAGAGGATATCGGACTATTAAATAAAAAAGAAACAAATGTTACCAAATCATATACATAAATAAGTATCATGTATGTATTTTTGTATTAAACTAAGGTAAGGTTATAATTGCGATAGGAAGGGCGAGTAGTTAACAATTTTAAACTTGTTATTGCATCATAGAATGTCCATAGGATTATAAAAATAATCAACAGTAAATATCTTTTGCATTTTCTATTAAATACCATAAGGTGATCTTTTTAAATTAAAAAGTTAATATATTATTAATAATTTGGTTTTTAAAACACATAACGTAGCAGGCCAAAACCATAAAATTAAATGAGTCGGCACGAATGTTTACCTATTATTTCAGAAAACAATATGTAATCCTACCGGATTTCGACAATAATGTCCAAGTACCGAAACCTTACGGATATTGCATTTTAAGCACGATTTTTTAGGTACTTTTGGCTGTCCTAATTGAAACAGCTCAGGTAAAAGTTGGTACTTTTTTTACTAACATACACACTTTACAAATATGCGACCGTTTTCATTCTCCGCAAAACCATTTGGATTAATATAAGTACAGGGATTTCCCGTATAATTGCACCCCTTTAAAATCTTATTTTTATGGATAGAAAAAAATAGTTTATATGAAAGTTGCAGGATTTTTCATGAAGATTTCATGGTGTAAGATAGAGAAAAACAAATGATGATCGGAAAATTAACAATTCACTATCAACTTTGTTATTTTAAAATGGAACACCCTGTAAATGATTGAAAATTCAAATTCTGCTAATCTTCCTCTTTTTAAATATATATATATATAACTTATCTATGTTCGGATAACAAACGAGTTGCAAGTTATTTGAATTTAAATCTGTTCTTATAAGCCATAGTTAGCCATGGATACAACCCAAAATGAATCTGTCAAATATTTATATTTTTGTTTGAACCATAGCTAACGCGACTTAACTTTATGGCTTTGGGTTGTATCCGCCAACACAACTCTGTGAAACGCAGAACAGATTTTAAATTCCAACGCTCATTTTATCCGAGCATAGATATATATATATATATATATATATATATATATATATATATATATATATATATATATATATATATATATATATATATATATATATATATATATATATATATATATATATATATATATATATATATATATATATATATATATATATATATATATATATATATATATATATATATATATATATATATATATATATATATATATATATATATTTAGAAAAGAGAGAAAGATTAGCCGGAGATTTAAAATGCAATATATATGGTTTATTTAGAATGGCAAATTTATGGTAAGTATTCCTATTTTTATATCTACATCTCGTATATAAAAATAAGGGTGCACTGGTGTACGGGAAATTATGTACATTAATATGTAAAATATGATAAAATATGGTCTTTATATAAAAACCTGATGACAAAGGAGATTTTTTTGCTTGAGCCGGTACCACCGCTCTTGCCCTCTAAGGAACTCGTGAAGTCTTATCGGACATTTTAAGTTCTGGCTGGGTGACTCAATTTTCCTTTTTTCTCTTTTACCATAAAATTTAAAATTACTTTGGAAGTTATTGGTACGCTGGGAAACCGTCTATCAATTAAAAAATACCTTTAGTCCTATTTACGGTGAGGGGTGCATTTGGGGGCACCATCGGAAAGCTAATCTCATTTGCAAATATATGTGGGCTTAACTTCAACATAAACTCTGTCCACCATTGTCTTTAATCTTCAACCTCGTACTGTTTTTAGACACCCCAAATTTTGAACATTAATATCAACCAAGAACCTTTGTTTCAGGTTATGAATAATTTTTATCTTTTTATTCCCATAGCAGCGTTGCTTACGTTTGCAATGAATTTGAAGAGCCTGTGCTAGAGGTAGGTCTGATATTTTTTGGCCTTAACTTACCTTTAGATCTTTTACCAAATTCATCCGCTGTATATACCGGTTCCCACATCTGTTCACGTGGCTTTTTGACTTTCTTTGGATAAGGTGAAACAAGAATTTTATTGTTTACAATAAAGACAGGTTCCACAAAAACTGACACTTAAAGTCGAGCACCCCAAAAGCTTCAAACGGTAATTGGGCTAGTCTGTTTTTGGATATACCTATTCCCCATAGTTTATCTATAATTTAAACCTTTTACACCTTTTTTTACTTCTAACCCTGAATTCCCCCAAGCATCAATATTGACAACTACGAAAATTATTAAAATTAACTTATCTCTCCCCATTCTAAAGCAACTGAATGCATGCCGCCGGTACCATCGGGAAAAACCACCTGCTGAGATGGTCCAAGAGATTTTGTTACTCACCCCTGGTATCCACCTGATTTTCCACTCTAATCCCCCCAAAATTGTAAAAAACCCCAAAACAATTCAACTGGGCTTTGACATCTCTCATTCTTTCAAGAAAAAATAAAAATCACAAACCGTAGTTTTCAAATCCTGGACAAGCAGCAAAAATCAGTATATTTAAACAATCTCAGAAGCCAAAAATCCTTATAACAATAGGATTTAAGATAAAAGACTCTTTTGCTAGAATGGCAGTTAATCTTTTCGGTCCTTTGCCAGAAACATTAGTCAAAACTTTTGTGCTATTTTTCACCACCCGCCCTCCAAATATGTACACATATAGCAGTGTAAACTAAAACAAATAAATCACATATGTAGTAATCAGCTTTAGTTCTAGTAAGCCTGACATAGCCAAAATAATTTGGAATTGTTAACTAATCCATGTCCGTTTTGCCTGGATTAAACAATTTGTTATAGGAAATTTTTAAAATGTAAAACACAAACCATATAGAATCGCGCAAACTGATTAAATGTATGACATAGTATTATTAAATAAATCCTTTGTAATACCTTGACAAAGTATCTAAAACTCTTGCTTTGCTAAATTTTAAAATGAATTTAAAGTCTAATTAAGTCAAAAGTTGTTGGCGGTTTTAAACATTAAATAAAAAATAAGTTTTAACATGTATGTATAAAAAATCCCACTTACCTTAAAGTTTTTGATTTCAAATTTTAATTAAAGTTTTGACAAATTATTTTAAAAAAACAAACTGTGTACCATTTGACTTTAAATAATTTTGAAATTTTTGCAAAATATACCTTTAAAAATTACTTTTATTATTTAAAACTAATTTTCTGTAAAGTGCTTATAACCCCAATTTTTCCCCTTATTCAAAGTCTGTTTTAAAAAAATAGTGCTATTACGTACCGTTATAGGAAATTTTTTTAAAAGAACGGCCTTAAATTTTTCGAAAAACTATTTTTAAAAATTTACCAAATATTTATACGGTATAATGGTCCGTTGCAGTATAGGCAATATTTAATATATAATTTCAATCACTTAATTAATCAGAATTTAAATTTTATCCCTTTAAAAAAAATTTAGGGGGCAAATACATACTGCAAAAGATTTTGTTGTGTTTGAATGAAATGATATGGCACACATAACATGGTATTCTGGCTCCAACGATTTTTTTATTTGAATGTTGTTCTTTTTTTATATAGGAACGTCTTTTTTAATTTTGACGGGTTTTGTCAGCCTACAAATCACTGAATTATTATTTATTATTTAACACATTTACCCTAATAAAAAAATTAAAAAAGGTATAATTCTAAAAATATATACCAAAAATATCACGAAATTAAATTAACATTAGTTGGCATAATCCATATTACATATTCGATACTGGAACAGCCTGTATGTGTTAAATGTTAAATTCAATTATTTTTAAATTTAAACAAAGTATAAATATTATTCGTTCTATTTAGACGAAAATTCATCTTTTTGCATTTATATTAGAATTAATAAACAGTTAAGCTGCAACTTCTCAGTAATTTTTTTGGGCCACCCTATAGGCCTGCCAAATTCCCATTTAAATGATGTTCCTATTGATCTAAGAAACTTAACTTTATGCTTAATATTACATTTTATTCTAAATAGTTGGAATTTGGAATTTTGTCTAATTTTAAGAGTATAACGTTCTAGCAAAAAATGGGATCTTTTTAAATTTTCTTTACAGTAACCCTTAAATCAAAAATATAATAAAATATAAGCCAAATACCAATGCGCCTCTTTTTGTAATAGCGAGCGACGGCTGAAAGAAAAAACCACTCTCCTTGAAAGTGTTAGAAAAGTTATGTTAATAAAACCCAAATGGACTCATTGTCTTTGGCCCCAAATTTAAAACAACGTTTGGGTTAGTGATGTATCTCACCTTTTCATTTACGACTTATATATCGTTCAAGAAGCCCCGAGATTATTCATTGTTCAACAACGGCGCCAGATATTAGGAATATATTTTTTTGTTTAAAATTATTAACTTTTTTAAATTTTCCTTTCCCTTCGTGGTTTCTTTATGGATAATTTTTTTCTTTTGACCATTGTATGCGTTTTGTTTTGACAGCGTGTTCGGCAATCCCTGACTTTGACGTTTCACCTTGTTCCCTATGTTTTTTTAAATTTGGCCATATTTCAAGTGGTCTTCATTTTCCCCGGATGTATACCTTCCCACATTTAAAGTAATTTGGTAGATAGAGTTTAAATTGGGGTTTGAATATAATCCGTTTTTAAACAAGTTCTTAGTTGGTCATTTGAAGTCTCGTTCAAGGTAGAGTTTTTTGTCTTATTTTGATATTTTTTTTGTTTTTTTTCCAGTTTCTCACTGTTTCCGTTTTGCTTAAAAACCCAGTTATATTACTTATTTTCTCTTGCAGGATTCCTTGCTTTTCATTTTATATTATTTTTTTTTAAAAAATATTTGCAAAATTAAACCATTGTCTGCCCGGGTATTAAATTAAAATATAATTATCAAATAAAATTCAATTTTCCCTTTATAAAGTCTAACCCCCACGTTTACATTTTTTTTTTTTTTTCCCCCTGCTTTTTGAGAAAAAATATTAAACTTACATAAAAAAAAATAGCTTTTTGCTATTTTAAACATTATAAAAATATTTTTTTGTTTTCAAAAGGGGGTTTAGGATAATAACGCTTGAGGTCGATGTTTGGAAAATACTCGACAAGGGGTTAATATCCTAATAACGTTGTTAAACGCTTAATGTCTGATAAATATTCTTTATATGAGAAAAAATTTAATAATTTTAATGTATTAGTTTACAAATCAAGTAAAACATTTACAAAAAAATTGTAAAACGTAATTATGGTAACCATGGTTGTAAGTTATTTGTAAAAGAAAACACATAAAAAAAATTTGCGATTGAGGCAAAAAAATGTCCGAAGTAGTGGAAAATACCCATCCCCCCCAAGATATTTTACTGAGGGCTGCTAAAGCTGAGCAGCGCTTGTGCCAGAAAAAACAGGCGGATTTACGAAGAATATTTCCATAGTGAGGTGGCTGACGGAACACTCCCGGGGACCGTGTGGACGAACCTTTTTTGGGCTTATTTTAAGATTCGTCAGAGCATATTCTCCAAATTCCCTTTGGAGAAAATTTTCGAAAAAAGTAACTTTTTAGAAACAAGATTTAAAATATGTAAGCAGTCATAATGAAATTTAAACATTCGGCAGCAAAATGCATTAAAATCATATTTTTTTATATTTTCCCCTCTACCTTCTCCATTAAAGTTAGCCCACCTGTTTTTTACAAAATTTTCCAATATCTTATATTGCGCTTGTCTTTTTTCATATTACTTTTCCATAAGAAAAAAAATGAATTTAGTTCCAATTAGTTTACGTCAACAAGGCTCTTTTGAAATTGAAAATTTTCGTGGATGGTCTGTTAGTTTTAAAATAATAATAATAACGGCACAACTATTTTTTTAAAAAAATTTGTATATTATGTGTCTTTTTGTTTTGAAACATCTTTAGTTAATATTTTTAGTTAATATTTTTAAAGTAAATATGAAAATAAATATATGTTAGAAAAATTCTTGGTAATAAAAAATTTTTAAAAAAATCTTTTAGTCTGTTTTTATATTATAAAATTTATTTTTAACCTTATTTGTTAAAAAAAAATATGATTGCTTTTTAAAAAGGGGTAAAAACCCTGAAAAAGTATAAAACTCTAGTTTTATGTTTGTAAAAATATTTGACTTTTTTCTTATAATTGTGTTTTTTTTTTTTAAGAGATGCCGAAAAATTAAAAATTAAATTTGCTAAATTTTAGACAAAATTTAAAATTTGGGTTGAAAATTTATTTTGTTTTTTTTATAAGATTTCCCCCTGAAGGGTTTGTCTTTCGTTTTATGATTTTTTCAATATTGGTAAGAAAAGCAAAAAAATATTTTTCTTAAAAAAGAAAAAAATTTTATAAGTATAAATATTTAAAAAGTTTAAGTTAATAAATGTTTAAAATGGGTTTTTAAAAAATAAATATTCATTAAAAAAATCCCTTTCAAAAAATTTGCATTTCCCCGTGCTGGTTTTTAAATCAGGGTTTTAAAAAATGGCGTAGTAGCATAGTATAAAAATAAAGGGTAGTTTTTTTCATCAAAACTATAAGTTAGAGTAATTGGGAAGAATTCAATCGTTAGAAAGAAAGAATTTGAGACGGTGCCAGTACTATTTTTAATCTACTATAACAAACAGAAATTGAGAATTAAACAACATCCATAAGACAAAAGGCATGGGGGGGAAAGGTAATGAGTAAGTCTTTAAATCTTTCTTGGAATAAATTGCATACGGAGGGCTTTCAGCTATTTTCCCAAAAACTTCTTTTTAGAAACTTTGAAAAAAGCCAGAAGGTAGTTTTAGTTTACCCAAAAAAAATTTTTAGACGGTGCTGGTATGACTTTTTTTGCCGGGCGATGTGGATTGGTTTATTCTTTAAAATTTACCCATCCCATTGCGCCGCGGCAAGGGAACCTGTATTTGGCAGCAGGAACAAGCAAAAAACAAACAGCGAATGACAGAGCAGAGTACTGACGCGGCCGTTCCGATTAACGTTGTACATAGGCTGTGTCAAAATCAAAAATCGGAACTGGAAAACTGATCGGACAATATCTCATTTGACCTGTTCCAAATAAAATCCTATTCCGAGAGCGTTATTGCTAATTTTTTATGGGTTATAAGAATACGTTAAAAATGATTAACAGAAGGATCAAGAGTAAAATTGGAATTTTTAGCAAATTTAAGTACAGCAGTTTTAACATGTGTTTTTGGTAAAAGAACAGAAAAATTTAGTAGCACTAAGGCAAGACAGGTCTTTAAGTTTTCTATTATTGCAAAAACATTCCCGAAGCTATGGGATAGTTTTTATTTTATTGGTTTCGAACATTGATGCTGGCTTTTTGATTTTTAAGAGATAGGGTTAAAAAACTTAAACCTTGGATGCTTAAAGGTCTGGTCTTATCTCAGATTTAAGAAAATCACGATCGATGATTTAAAAGTGTGGGATTCTTTTTGGGATGATATACTTTCTGTTAACATATTTTGGGGAAATCGTTTAAAGAAATGCAGATAACCGATATTGTTATGATCATGCAGAGAAACGGTTTTTTTAAGCGAAAATCGTGCATCGGATTGAAAAAATAAAGTGATCAACTTTGCTTTTAAATGAATGGGGATTTCAATTTTTTATTTTTTTTTAATTTTAAGAGAAATCAGTGACGTATCATCAATATCTGCCAAAATAGGCAGGTCAAATTCCGTATGAACGCCACTGGTGAAAATAAAAAAAGATGTAGTACAATAAAAAATGCCTTTTGATACATAGTACATGTATGCCAAATTTTATTAAAATATCTAAAGTAGTATAAGTAATATTAATAATACATAATTTATTTTTAAAAATTTTGCCACCTTGTATCTTAAAACTTAGGACATACGTGCACATAAAGTTTTCTTCTTAAAATGGACCCAAAAATTGCCCCCTTAAATAATGACATTTATTTAAAAAACACCCTGTATAAAGTAAGCGCTCGGGATAATTTGACCCCGTTTTACTGCCCTCGGTATCCACCTAAGTGTCAGCCCTTTTGTATTTAGACATCTTTGTGGTTCAACTTTAAGTGGCCAAAATGGCTGGCATATTATCAATACCGTTTTTTTTTACCAAAAATTTTTCACTTTTACCCCTTATTGCTAACCCCTGTATCCAACAGGTTGTTAGCCTGCGCGAGAACATAATTAACAATACTAAATGAACATGTTTTAAGGAAGAAACTGCATATTACTGATGACGATGATTTTTCGGCTCTAGCTCTCTGTCTATTATTACAAGCAAGATAATTTACATTAAGTGCTACTATCTAAAATACATGACTTGAAGTAAAGCAACTCCTTATCAAGAAATTTAAATGTTCATAAATTTTGCCTTTAGAGCTAATTGTGATAATATTTTACTTTAGAGTTAAGGTGATTGAAGATGCATAAATAATGTTCCAATTTATTTTAAGGAGTCAGTTATTTATGAGTAATTTTAAGCACTTTTATTACGAGTAAAGTTGCATTACACTGTGGTATAATCTACAAAAATATTTGTATGGTTAAATAATTTTATTGGAGATAATAGTTTTTAGGGTAATATTAAAAATGGGTTTTATAGATAGTTTATTAGAGCTATCCATTTTTTTATTACTGTAGGAAATAAAGTTTATTCATTTTAAAGTAAACAGGGCTTTATTTTTAAACTTCCCTGTACTTTTTTAAAAATGCAATACAGCCATTTCGTGTATTTTTTTCCGTAGAATTTAATAATCTAATCAGAAAATTATTTGTAACAAAAACAAAAGAGTTACAGCACGAGTGACGTATTTTTTAAATGTAATACCCCATATATTTTTATATCAATAGATAGAGATTTTCACGAGGAATTCGGTGATATAGGGGTTACTGAGTTTATTTCCTGCGGTTCTGCTGCAATTGTCTAAAAACTGCATGATACTATAAGGATAGTTTCACCTGAAAAAACTTGGCTGTCACAGGTGCTTATTTGTCAAAGTCAAGAATTTTAAAAATGTTTAAATTTCATTATGACTGCTTACATATTTTAAATCTTTGTTTCTACAAAGTTACTTTTGTCGAGACTTTTCGACGTGCTTACGTTCGCAACGATCTGACTTGTGCTAGTTTCAAATCTTGAATAAGGTAGGTCTGATATTCTTTGGCTTAAACTTACCTTTCTTTACAATTTTTACACCGAAGTAATCGTCCTTGGAAATTTTAATGTTAACAATAAGGAGTGGTTTGGTACTATAAAAACTGACACACATGGCAGAGCAGCCGAAACCTCTGCAATCAGTAACTCGTTTACCAATCTAATTACGGAACCTACCTACTTTTCTAGGATTCCCACCCATAATTATTATCCCCCTATATTTTAGTCTTACTTTTAACCCTAACTCTACCAAGCATCGGTAACTGCTCCTGTTGGTCGCTCAGATCATGGCTTGGTCAATGGGTCACTGTATCATACCATATACATTCTGAGGCAACTGAATGCATGCTTCCACCCACCGTCTGGTTCTACAAGTCGGCCGACTGGGATAGTCTAAGAGATTTCTTTGGCACCTTTCCTTGGGATCCTACCTGCTTTTCCACTTACAATCCTTCCGAAATTTGTAAACATCTTACCGAAACAATTCAACCTGGCATTGAGATCTATATTTTTCGTAACAAAAAGAAACCCAAACCTTTAAATTACAAACCATGGTTTTTTAAATTCTGTAAATAAATCATACTTTTAAAAATCCAAATCCACAAAATGTTTTTTTAAAACCCTTATTTTAAACATCGACAAGCTAGCATTCAGGCAAGAGATCAGTATAATCAAACTATCTTAAAAGCCATGGACCGTTTTAACAATCAGATAAAAGATAAAGTGAACTCTTCCTCGAATGGCAGTAAATAATTTTTTTACCAGGAACATTAGTAAAAACCTTTGAATAAACTCTTTTTCACTTCTAATCTTTAAAGATGGACTGTTTCTATCTCTAAAGAAAAAGCCGAACCATTTGCCAAATAATTTGCCGCCAATTCTACCCTTGATGCTCCAGTTATTCTTCCTCTTCCAAAAGTTGCCACTGTTCCTCATAAAATGTTCAATATAATTTTTGAAGTCAAACAGATCGGTATACCCCCTTTTCTTTTTAAATAAAACATCTGGGTTGGATCTTACCAGCAATAGTCTTAAAAAAATTTTTTTCCCGGGCCTCTTACGAGACGGGCATTTTTAAAAGAGAGCTGGAAAGCTCATTATGCAACCTGCCCCCTAAAAGGTCAAAACCCTTCCTTCTAACTCCAACTGTAGATTCTTTACATTATAAGGTAATGTAAAAATTTATTGATTCCCAAATTCTTAAATAACCCTTTAGTAAATGTGATTTTGTTTTAACTTTTAATAAAATGCCAGTACATCTTTAATAAAAAGAGTCTTGTATTGTCAATAAAAAAAAATATTTTTAATTATAAAAGATTTTTAAAAATAAATTTAAAATTTATTTTTTTTTACTAGGGCCACTCTAAATATTGTTTCCTACGTTATAGCGATATTATCTTTACACAAAAAAGTGCTAAACATATATAAAAGTCTTTCCATATTCTCTTGGGAGCTGAATACTTACTAAGACTTTTGGTACAATGTTCAATAATAGATTCTGGCAATAAAATCAATATAAAAATTCCAAAGGCGCTTTTCTACCTTGATTTGCTTAAAATCGAACCATTTTTATTCCTTAAAACAGCAAATAATAAAATATTTGTTCTGGAACAAACAAATACCTTTATTAAAATCTGTTGCTTGATTAAATATTGTGTTTTAAATAAAACTTTTATTAAATCGTTTTTACAAAAAAATAGAAGATGATAAAAAATTATTGAATTTAGGAATTAAACCAATTATAACCACAAGAAATCGGTCTTACCACTGCAAATCATAAATTTTTGGGAGTTCCGCCTCAATTCTTTAAATTATTATTTAAACCTAATTTTTTAAAGCCCCCAAATGCAGAATCTCAAACACTTGGGTACAGCTATCATCTAGAAGTTGGCACATTCAAAGAAAGGTATACAGGGTGTAAAAAGTATGATGCTTACGATTTTAATCGGCGATAGTGGAGCTCAAAACAAGTCAAAAAGTTCACATGACATTTGTGTCAAAACTTGACAGATTTTTGTCTTAATGCTATCAGAGTTATAAACTTTGGTAGCAATAATTTCTAAAACGCTTAACAATTGGTAACTTTCGTCTTAGTCGCTCATCGGTAGATTCATTTGCTAATAAAAAAACTAAGTTTTAAGTGTGTAAGTCTACAAATTAAAAAAATAATAATAATACTAGTTAAAATGTTTTTCTCAGTTAAACATTTAAAAAATAATTGGCAACAGTGCTGGAGTTCTTCAAGTCAGTAGTGAATTGTACATACTATGTCTAGTCGTTGCGGTTTTTAGGCAGTTTTTTATTTCGTGCCTTAAAGTTCAAAATGTTTTTAAACCGGAAATATGCCGATATGTTAATAATGTACGGCGAGGCAAACCATAATGCTAATCTAGCAGCTCAAATTTACCGTGAAAGATTTCCACAACGGTACCAAAGAGTGAGTTTTGGAAACGGGATGTGTGCAACCGAGAAATCTTGGGACGTACATATGTAACTGTGGAACAAGAGAAAATAATTTTGAAAATTGAAAAAGAAAATCCTGGAACTAGTACAAGGTCATTAGGCCGCGAAGTAAACTTATCACATACCACAGTTCACAGCCATTTCTTTTTTTATAATTAGATACTTTCTATTCTTTAAGCAAAATAAAAAAGCGCTGTTTTAAAACCTAATAATTTGTGTTCTTAAAATGGATATTAAGCTTAATTTTGTGTGTGGTAAGTACTTAATTACAAATAAAATGTAAATAAACATTGCTTTACAAAATAGTGTAAATATGAAAAACCTCGCAAAAAACGTTCAACGTTCGACTGGATACGTGATAAAGCTGTTGCCAATTTTTTTAACTTAATAACAACAAAAAATGGAATGGCATTTTATAAGTAATATACATAAGCTCTGACGATAAGTTATTTGTAGGTACAAAGAGATTTTTAAAAAAAGATATTTTTTACTTTTCATTTTTTTCTGATGCGAATTATTTTAAAAAATAGGTAATGCTATTGGTATAATATCGTACCAAAAACACTTACGTTAAATAAGGGTCAAGTTCCTATTCAAAAATCTCAACCCTCTATAGTATTAAGATCTAAAATTAGACAGACAGATCAGTAAAAAACGTATTATGTCAAAAAAAAATGGTCTAATTTTGGATCTCACTACTTTAAAAGGCCGAGATTTTTGGATAAGACCTTGCCCCTCATTTTACATAAGTGTTTTTGGTATAATAGTATCTAATTTAAGTTCAAAAACATTTAATAGGTTTGAATTGTTTTCCTTCGCTTTGGATGCACCGAATCAACCTAACACAAAAGGTTCTATTTAGGATCTTTAAAGGCTTTATACAGCAAAATAAAATCTCTCGACCATGTTTTTTCGGTTCCTGGGTCTAGTTTTATAAAGTAAATATTTTAGCCTCTCCCACAAGTAAAAATCCAAATAAGGTAAATCTACGAACTTAAACAAGATTTTAATATAAATGGCTTTAAGGGAAAAATTCGAATCAAAATAAATAATAAGCTATAATTTCAAAACAAATGAAGATATTAAATTGCATTTTTCAACAAAAGTAAATTTTGATATTCTCCATTTAAAAACAACATAAAAATTTACGTTCTATTAAAGGTTTAATAAACTTTTTAATATTCCTAAGAATATGTTTAAAAAAATTAAACTCTTTAAATTCAGATGATTATACAACTCATAGTGTATTTTTCGCAATCATTCATGCTACCTTTGATAATTATGCAAGTTTACATATATGTATACTTGATCTTATGTCATGAAAATTGTTTTAACTGTCAAACTGGTGATGGCAAATAAAACGACATTTGGTAGTAGCTCGTTACCGGAAGTGGAAATGGTCATGCAAAATAGTAAACCCAAAACACCGAGTGGTCTGGAGTTGTTCTTATTCGCTGTATAATATTTTGAATACAACTCCATGTTTCGTGATTACCTTAATACTGTTACCTGGCACTCAACGCGTTAATTAGGCAACATAACTCCTCCCACGAAGTCGTTTTGTTTCCTGAGTACTGCCAGGTAAAAATATTATACGGTAATTACTAAACATCATGTTACATTTGAATGTTAAGAAAAATAAGGCGATAAAACATCTTGTAGCCACTTTTTGGCAGGGACACTATTTTCAATAAATTTTGCTTGATGGATTTTATATTAAGATTTTTCAAAAAAAAAATCTGATGGAGGAATACCAAGATATTGATAGCGAAAACCCTTAATTCAACATCTGCTATACAATATCTTCATTTAACTTTTATATCTAATAATAAATGATAATAATATATATTTATTTTTAAACTGTACAAAATTTAAAGGTATTTACTAAAATATAAATAGGTTAAGAAGACCCATAAAAGATTTTTGCCTAAATGTCCTTTCTAACACAAAACGGAAATGCAAAGCACGACAAAATTGGAACAAGACTGTTCAGCATTTTATGACTGTCCTCGATCTAAGCTCAATTTGGATTTATTTTTACCGTAATACAAGCAATAAATCACGAAACACCGTTACAGCGTTACCGCATCCAGTTGCTTTACCGAGGCAACAGACATTAATCAAAGTATAGCAACGCTGCGCTGACTGATTGCAGAAAATACATAACATGAAAAAAATATATCTCCAATATATTTAAATGAAACGTTCTTGTCAAGTAATTTTAAATTATAAATAATTGACATTTTTAGTTTTTGTCTTTCTATCATAAACTAGCTTTTCACCCGAGTAGACTACACAATTTTCGCTGGTTTGTTATTTTCCCGTTAATTCTATACGTGCGAAAACGACGTTAGCTCTCACGTCTCTGACCGTTCGGGTAGCCATGGTTAATTATGTGCCCCCTCCCCCCACTCCGTCCTATCACATCCAGAGAAATAGAGGAGAAGAGAAAGCGCTTCGATCTGCGCGAGAAGTCTAATATAGGGCGCCGCCTTGGTTGCTTTGACTTGTCAATTGTGCTTGTCATGTCAAAATCATGTTTGTCAACAAAAATTTTAATTAAAACGGTTTTGGAGAAATAATATTACGTTTTATGGATATGATAAAAATTTTAAGATAAAAATATGTACCATTATTAAATAATATACTGTGCAGGTAATTTAAATATTATTATATTTATTATTTAAATGATTTTTTTCCTCACTAAAAAGCTTAGAATGTTGAAATCCTATATATAAATATGTTTTTGAATTTTTTAGTAAGGATAAAAACACAGAATACGTCACAATTGTGCATATTTAATATTTATTACAGTTTTTGAATGAAAGGGACAAGGAAATCTAGGAGCCTTGGCAGTAATATTTTTTAAAGAAACCATGGAAATCGAAATATCAACTTGTTTACCTAAAGAAGGTTTATTAATTTTATCCAATGCAGTGCTGTCTAAAGAAAACATACGAGTAAACTTGTAATGGATTCTTTAAAACTCAAAAAGATCTCTTTGGTATTTAGAATTAGTGAACATTATTTTACACTTTTTATGTAAGTGCTCTTGTCGAAGGTGAATTTCAGGATTAGGTGTGTACAAAAAGGGTAACAATAAGAGATTATAGCAAAAAAATGCAGATAATATATAAGACTTTTTATAGAACTTCTACAGCGGGAACATGCAATTTGGACAAATGACATTTCATTAAATAAAATAAACAATCAGCAAAAAAATGTTTTATTGCTAGGCTGTATTTTGTGTTAAATGTTTTTTTTTGCATTAAGAAGTAAATGAAACTGGCTAATATAGTTAGTTGGTCCAATGGAAAACCTTTATTTTATAAAAGGGTTGTTTAAATATATTTTTAATCTTATATCATCTTAAGCAGTTGATCATAAGTGTAAATTTTTTCCTCACTATCAAAAGATTAAAAGGAAATGCATATTAAATAAAAAAAAATTACCTGCTAAAAATTAATTTTTTATATGCAGTATGATGATAATAACTTATCTATGCCAGTGGCCTTTTAACTTCTTATGACACTCATTTTGTTTAAGGGTATACCTTTTTAAACAATGCTCAGGTCGGGTGCCATTCATATGTCTTTTTCTTATGAGACTCTTTCAATTTATCCCTTTTTTATATTCAAGATTCAACCAGACATAGTCTTTGCCTTTTAGCTTATTTCCCCAATTTTTTAAAAATCAGTTTTGGTAGAGAATACGGTAAATGCCGTAGGTCAGAAACACAATTCTAATTGAACAAATACTTTTATAATTAGTTTAGATTTAGGCTGCTGTAAAGAATATTTTAATGATTAATATGTGGCAATTGCCAATATTAAGATAATGTAATAATAGAGATACATAGACACAGTCATGGGCAAAATTCACACTCTCCCTCCGAGGAATAGAAAAGTGGCATTCTTATATTTAATCTGGTAGGTTAGTTTGACAATAAAAAGGCCTAAACTGTTGGGCTAACAATGAAACAATATATTTTTGTTAATGGGTTTTATTGACCGTTAAACAAAATCAATTTGTTAACTTATTCCTTATTCTTTTCCCTTGATTAGTTTTGCGATAGTGTTTCACCATGGAATTGTTGATAAATTGGTGGGCACTTGGGTGGAAATGCCACTCAAAAAAAGTGAAGGTATAACATTTTGTCTTAAAATTTTATTTTGTCCTATACGTTCACTATCCAGAAAGTGTTTTAAACAAATGGATTTGCTAGCTGACCAGACAAAATTGTTCAGTCTACTGCAAGACTTAACCATTTTTTAACCAAAACTTCATCTTTTAGAAATGTACATAATGTACAATTAAAATATTACATGTAAATTTTGTTGCACCTGCAAGTATGCAAAAAACAAACAACCTAAATTATTACAATGTATGTTGTCTTTTATCATGTTTTAGACAAAAATTAAAATTTAAAACCCATTTCATTTTTTTATTTTTCTAATTTAAACACACTAAAATATTTTTACTATATAAAATGGGCTACTTAAAACGGAAAGATATTCCCTCTGTATTATACCCCCAGAGTTAAAACACCCTCTCACGCAAAAAGACATAGTTTATTAAATTAATTAAAGATCATTAATGAAACCAAACTAAATAAATAAAACGAAAAAATTAACCTCTAATCAAAAAGTAAACAAAACATTCACAAAAAAAATCTTGCTTATACGACAACCCTTTTTATTCCGTGAGGACAACAAAAAAAAAATTCGTTATGTCAATGTCAATTTTGATTTGACAAATAGAAGCAACCATGGGCCTACATGCCGTCCTGTATAATTGGATGCGCAGTGGTCAAGCGCTTTCTCCCTCCCTTTTATTTCTCTGATTTACATCACGCTCCCCACCCACGTCTTTCGTCCTTCCCGTCACAGAGCAGCGCGCATCCTAAGTTAAGCATTTTTATTTTATTTCTTCTAATTGTTATTACCTTCTAAATAAATAGCTTTGTCAAAAGCTGGTACATAATATATTCTAACGATTCCCAAACTGCAGATATTTAAATAATTTATTTTCTTATAAACTTAAAAATAAAGTTGAAATTTTATGGTTTAAATCCAAAATTACGAATTTTTCATAAAAACTTTATCTCTTCCCCTTTTAAACCCCTCAGGGGATGAAGTTCAATATTACTACCAGTTTTCTATTTTTCGGGAAAATTCCAAAAATGAAATTATTTTATGCAAACTTTTTTTCCCTTTTTTAATTCAAGGTAGTAATTTTAAAAGGAAGTTTGAAGGTATTGGCCGTTTATTAAAAATGTCCAGCCCACTATGAAAATAATTGCAGAGGGCCCGGGGATTCTGCTCAGTAACAAAATTCCACGAAATTTTATTATGTGTTGCCTACTTAACACTGAATAATTAGTGTGTAGGTAAGCAACACATTATACTTTTATCAGAGCCGTAGTACCGTTTTCTGTGTGACGACGCGGCGCGTATGAAACCATATCCACTGTGAACCATCGTCGTCTCATCAACCCTTCCAAGCAAATTACATGTTTTGTTTAATTTTGTGGTTGCAAAAGTTTTTTGGACTAATAAAAACTTTTTTATTTTAGCGATTAGTTTTTATTAAATTGTGACTATAATTTTATGTTTATTGTTTGTTACTTATAATATCGTAACAAAATGACAGAGGTGTATGGTTGTCTTGCAAACCAAGGGTGGGGGGTCCCTGGGTTTCAGAAAACCATACAGCTCACATTTTTTTTACTTTAGGTAAGTATTTCTTATTTTAAAATTAGGTGCTTTTTTATAAGACGTAACGTAACCGAATAAATAATAATATGTCAAATTTTTAATTATGGAAAAAAAATTTTAAATTAAAAAATAAATTCAAAACTTTTAAATTTTAAAAATGTTTTATTTTTGGATTTAAAATTGGGTTTAAATTAGGTACACATATTTTTTTTTAATAAATTTGTTTTTTAAAGGATAAAAAATTATCAATTATGGGGATACAAGGCAAATTTTAATATATAAAGATTAATTTAAATTTAAAAAAAAAAAAAATTTTTTTTAAATTTTTTTTTTTTGTATTTGTTTAAAAGAAATTAAATTTTTGGGGTTTTTATACTTACATTATCAACTTTTTTTAAGGCAAAAAACTTTAGGCAAATTTTGCAGATACTGTTACAATAAAAACCCACCAAAGGGTTTCTAAAATTTTTAACCACTGTTTTCTTTTTTTTTTTTTTGGTCGCTTTATGCCTTAAAAAGTTATAAAAATTTTTTTAATTTTTTGGACAACCAGAAACTTAGGATCTTTTACTAAATTTGGGGTTGAATAGATTACCTGATGAGGTGACACTATTTTATTGTAATTTTTTAAAATTATCAATTTATAAAATATTTTGACCCCAAAAACAAAAACCAGTTCAAATTTTGGGAAAATTTTTACTTTTCTGGACCCTTCCCGATTCCGATTTTTTGCAAAGAGGGGTTTAAATTTTCCAATCTAAAGAAATTTTTTTGACAACGTTTTATTTTTCATATAAACGATCCAAAATTTTAATAAGATTAAACCATTTACACTATTTGTCCTTCATCAAAAAATTTGGGGGAAAAAATACATGAAAAATAAATTTTTAAAAAAATTTTTTTTAAAAAAAACGTGTTCTCATTATTTATTTTACCAAGATTTTTGGTAAAAAAAAAAAACCCCCCCCAAAAAAAAACGATCATTTAAAAAGAAGGCGGGTTGCGCCATCTTTTTTTTTTCCCTTTTAAAAACAGAGGGGTTAAAATCCAATATTACACAATTTTTTTAAAAATTCTAAAAGTAACTAACAATTTTGTGAAAAAAAAAAAAGTGAAAGTATAGTGGGTTTGAATTTGGCATTTGATTTCAAGTTTAAAACAGGGGGAAAAAAATTAGGGAAAGGGGTTAGGGACCAAAAATTTTTTCCAAAATTTTTTTAAAAAAATTGGGTTATTTTCGCCCCCCCAAAAATTTTTTCCGGAAAAAAAATTTTTCTCTCTTAAACCCTTAAACTTTTAAATTAAAAATTTTTGAAATTTTTCTTTAGGGGAATAAAACCCCCTTTTCCAATTTTTAATTTTTGTAAAAAAACCCCCGGTTTCCCAAAAAAAAATTTTCCCTTTCCCCTTTTCCCCCCTTTTGGTAAATTTTTAAAAATTTTTGCCATTCCCCAAAAAAAACCCCCGCTTTTCTTTGGGGTTTTGGGAATTTTTTTAAAATTTTTAAAAAAAAAAGGGTTAAAAATTGGGGAAAAAGGGGGGGAAAACCTTTTGGGGCCCCAAAAAAAAATTTTTTAAAGGAAAAATTTTTTAAAAAAAAATTTTTTAAAAAAATTTTAAACCATAATTTTGAAAAAATTTTTTTGTTTTTTTCCTTTTTTGGGGTTAAAAATTTTTTTTTAAAAAGAACCCTTTTTTTTTTAAAAAGGTTTGGGGTTTTTTTGGATTAAAAAAAAAAGTTTTTTTATTTTTTCTTTTTAAAAATTTTGGGGAAAAAATTTTAAAAAAGGTTTAAAATTTTTTTTTTTTATTGGGGGTTTAAACCCCTTTTTTTAAAATTTTTTAAACCCAAATTTTTAAAAAAAAAAATTTTGATTTAAAAGAAATAATGAAAAATTTGTTTTTGGGAAAAAAAAAAATTGCAAAGTTGGTTTATAAAAAAAAATTTTAGCTTTTTTTTGGCACCGAGATGTAAAAAAATTTTTTTGTAAAAAAATTTTCATATTTATTTTTTTAAAATTTTCTTAAGTTTTTGGGGAAATTTTTTTTAAAATTGTTTTGGGGGGCCCCTTTTTGTAAACAAAAATGATGAAAAAACGAGGGCCCCCAGAAGAAGTAAAAAGCCTTTTTGCCAAAAGAAGGTGGTTTCCGATAGTTTATGCAGAAAGGTTTGGCTATCCACCCAGTACGGTATCCAATGCAATACAAAGGTTTAGACAAACTGGTTTTTATTTAAGAAGTCCTGGATAAAGAAGACGACGGGCCACAAAGGCAGTTGAAGATCGATATTTTTGTGGTCTTTCCCCGAGAAGAACACGGGGGGAAAAAGGGTGGGGGGCGGAATTTCACTAAAGCCCTACCCCCCTTTATTACACTTTAAGGCGGTAACAACGCTGAAAGATACATTAGAGAGTTCTTAAAAAAACTAGTGGTACCTTTTAAGCCATTTATAGGAAAATATTTTATCTTTATGCACGACAATGCTCAACCGCACATGACACAAATAACGAGGAAATATTTAATGGCCCTTGACGTTCATGTATTGGACTGGCCCCCAAGATGTGCGGACCTTAACCGTAACGGGCACATGTGGGATACACAAGGAAGAAGAGTTTGGCAGAACTACGACGAGTTTCATACTTTTGCTGCGTTAGAACAAGCACTGACAAATGAAAAATACGCCAAGACGCGGTTACTTTTTTAATTGAAACCATGCCCGAAACGATAAAAGTTGTTATTGCAGCTCGTGGGGGAAATACTAAATTTTATAAAAAAAAAAAGAAAAACCTTAATACCGCCTTTATCCACTGATTTTTTTAAATTTTTTTGTTGCAAATAAAGCATTATTGCATTATTTCTTTTAAACCAGTGTTTTTCTTTAAAATAAACGTTTAGAGTAAAATGTAACTTTTTATTAACCCCTGTATAACAGCAAATCCGTTATAAATTTGTTAAGCTTCAATATGACAAAATAATGACAATAAAACAGCCTATAATCGACAAAAAATTATCAAATTTGATACAGTCCTAAAAAAGTTATTTAGGATTAAATTTGAACAAAATTTTCTTTATTCGGTTAATTTTGCGGCCCAGTGTATGTGTCATAGTCAAAGGTCGATATGCATTCTCGTCGCGGAATGACTGGTTTTTTTCCCCAGGTTTGTCAAAGCCCTTTGGGCAACCCCGAAATAAATTCCAATTTCGGCCTTTGACTAAAGTATTTAAACAAACCTAGAAGTTCCTAACATTTTTTTCAAACGTCAAAAGTAAATAATCTGTTTCGGGCTTTGCCTATTTTATTCTGAACCGGAGACTCGGGCAAAAGTCGACTGTACCTGTAACAGTTTTTAAAAAGTTTATACTTGAGGTTAGTTGTTTAGCTTTGGTTAGGGTGGTTAGTTGTGCTAGTTGTAAATGTAAGAGGGTCCCACCTTTTTTGCCAAAAATTAAATGTCATAAAGCCTTTACCATGTCTGAATAAAGACTATTTTTTTTAATTTTAACTATGACAATTTAACAACAATAAACATTAAAACAAAAAAAATCGTTTTATTACATCTCATTTAACAAACTAAGACTTTCTAATACCTTTTAAATTTAAGTTTGACTGGTAAACCCCCGGGGGTTTATTAAATTGAGTTTTGACGTTTGCCTGACCAAATTAGTTTTCCCAGGTTTGACGAAAATTCTTTAGTCAGAGGCCCAAAATCTTTTATTTTTTTTGGGGTTTGACCAAAACTTCAAACCGACCTGAAAATTGACTAGTCAAACCCAAACGCCGAAATTTCCCAGGTTTTAAAATTATAAAATAGGGGGCATAAACCCAAAAAAGATTTTTAGTAGCAACTTTTATTTAAGTCTTAATTTTTTCTGATGTTTTTAAAAGGTCCCCTAAAAGCTGATTTAAATAAAATATATTATGTATTAAAAATGTAATAATTACGAGAGGTGTTTTTCTTTTTTTTTTTTTCCCTCCCACTTCTTTGGTAATAATAAAGCGTTAATAGTACAATAAAATGAAAAAGAAAAAATAATTACTAATTTAAGGAGGTATTATATAAAATATGACACTAAAATTTTTTCTTTTAAATGAATGAGTTTTTATTGTAAAGTTTAGGTAAGATTTTTAATGTCCTCCTTTTAAATGGGATTTGGTGAGATTTTGCTACGCCTTGCCTATTTTAGGCTCACGAATTAATGGATGCCCCCTTGTAGTAAACCGGCATTATTCTTAATTGTAACCATATAAATTAAGCCAAGTGATTAGATTGGTTATATCGTTTATTTATTATTAATTCTTAAATTCATATTATTCAACACAATATTATTAACATTTCA
>JAHBCN010008688.1:38124-50056 GCA_019359885.1 Listronotus oregonensis | reverse complement strand
GTTTTGAAATAATAACATTTTTTAACCTGCTTGGGGAAACTAAAAATAATTAATTGTGGGGTTTAAAGGATTTTAAGATTTTTGTTTTGGGCTGTCATACACATAATTAAATCCCCGGGGGTTGTATATCCAAAAACCAACGTTCGGTCTTTATTTACAAGCTAAAATAAATCAGTTAAAAATTGGGGTTTTTTACAATTTTTTTAAAATTAAAAATGGGGGGGCGCGATAATGGATCCTAATAAATTTTTTGAAAGATCTAAAAGGCTAAGGGAGAAAAAAAAATTGGAAGAAGGAAAAACATCTGTTTTTTTTTGGCTGGGAAAAAAAAGGAGTTTGTAAAAAGAATAATTTTTTCCACTTTTATTGGGAAGATGCACGTTTATAAATAAAATTTAGACAGTTGTCAAAAAACAAAAAGGTTTTTTGGGGGGCTACCGGGTTTTTAGGACCCCATACTGAAAAGGTCATTTTCCGATAAAACCAAGTTTTAAAAGTGTTTTCAGTACAGTATAAAATAAAAAAAAAAATTGACAAAAGTCAACTGCTGCTGTTTTTGTTTGTGTCTGGGATTGTTCATTACGTTTATTAACATTTTGCAATTTGCATTTTGAACTATCAAAGATGTTCGGTATACCTGGTGTACTAAAAAAAAAAGATTTCATTTACTGGTCCATCCTTTAAGTTTTTAGGCAAGTTCTTTTTATTGCCATATAACAGGGTCCTGCAATAGGGGTCAGGCGTCGAACGCCAATCTATACTGTACATATGACTGTATTCAGAAAAAGATTTTCGCATATGCACGATGTTCCAAAAAAGTATGACGACACAAAATTTATTTTTTTAAGTAGTTTTTTACATACTTAATATGGTCGTTTTGGTGTTTTTTATTAATTACCAAAATTTAATTTGCTTTAGTAGTTTACGAGCTATAAATTAAAACCATAAAAACATCGTTTTGCACGACTGCAAAAATATTTAAAAACGGTTTTAAATCTATTTTATAAGAGCTTTATAGAGTGAGGTAACGAAAGATCTAACGACACTTTCACAATAAATAGTTTGTTTCTATTTAATACAAAGTGTTCACAATGTTTTTCTTAATATTTTTAAATGAAACACCCTGTATCTAGCATCACTATCTCATGCAAAAGTTAAATACAAATTAACTACTTTATTACAAGTGTATTAAAATTTTGGACCGTTATGAAGATATTTACCAAAAAATACAAATATATCCATTTCATTAGTGAAGTATCCAAATAAATGTAGACAACCATGGAAGAATAATAATGTTTATTTACTTAATTACAAATTAAATTTAAATATTCCTTTATTGTTAAATGTTTCCTTATAAACAATACCAAAAATACAAAATTCCAGGTACAGGTGTGTGTATCTTTTAGTCCGAGATATGGTGAACAATTTTGAGTCGTTCATGAGACACTTTAAAAATTTGTGAATTTTTCTTGAGGACCCCTAAACAAAAAAAGGCAAGGTAGCAGCCCCTATAAACATTTTTTTGTTATGTTATAAATTTATTTTGTTTTCGTTATAAAATATTAAAATATATAATGTTAAAAATACCAATATTCTAGAATTAACTAAATAACTAAATCTATATTTAGAAAATTTAGAAAACTTCATGTCAAGTCCTAGGTCTTCCTGGTTCATGTCAAATATGCCGTTGCACAGCTAACAATTCTTTGATAATGAAACTTTTTATTCAAAGTTACAATTTCATTTACCTTAGCTATACCCAAAAGGCCAAAAGTTTCAAAAAAAAACAAGATATTTGCTAATAAATTTTTTTTTTTTTTTTTTTTTTTTTTTTTTTTTTTTTTTTTTTTTTTTTTTTTTCGTTTTATATTTTAGATGTTTTTTATTCTCGGCAAGACAAGCAGCCGCACCTACTAAATTAGAAGGTTTGTTCAGATAGGATTTTGCAAATTTATGGCTGCACGTAGCGTTTCAAAGTAATTGTTTTCCATATTTCCAGGAGATTAAGGTCATTCCATCTACACTTTTTCCACTGCTTTTGCAAACTTCAAGAGGGTTTAACACAGAAGGATTTTCAGCTGAAATCAGAGCTCTCTTGATAATGTCATTTATCTGACTGTGTCTAGAAGAACGCACTGCGCTATTTTTGCAGCTTAATCCATGTAGGCCATAAATATCAGCATTTTCGCTTCAAACGCAGGTGTGCTGTCCACACACTGGCAGACCAAGTCTGAGAGCGATGGAAATATGAAATGTTTTGTTATCTTACCAACCTTTGATTTTTTTTTGTAATTCAAGAGTTCGTAGGAGATTGCTACCCTTCAGCCAGACCTTTACATTTATGTTTATGCGTAGGAAGGTGGGTAGGTTTAAAGTGAGTGGACTTTTTACGCCCTCCACTGCGACCGCTCGGTCTATTGTGTCTGACACCTTTTTATATTTCTCCCAATAGGACCGAACTTCTATGAATCCGATACAAATGGGAGAGTTCTTACATTCCTCTTACCGGACCACGCGCACGTTTCTGATGTTCAGGGTCCGTCTCCGATGATAAGAGATTAGATTATCGCCCTCCTCTCCCGGTCTAGTGACGTGTAGCTACCAGGTCCTTGTTACAGAATCGATGTTCCGAGCCCTCTCTCGACCTTTCCTAAAGCACCGTTTGTTGGAGGGATTAGCCCTTCCCGGAACCAGGCGCCGTTGATTTCAGGCACCTTACGAATTACGGATTCACCCATTTCGGTCGGCGCACCTTTGTCTGCTTGTGACCTTGAGTGGCACCTCTCGAAACGGATTTATCCGTTTCGGTCAGCACACCTTTGTTATTTTTTTTCTCATAAAAGTGGTTCTGTCCGCTTTCTGTTTGGAGCTAGGGAAGTAATAGTCCACCACGGCAGAGGCCCGCATTACCGCAGTAAGGCTAGATACTCTGAGAGGCCGCCCTGTATCTCAGAGGCACCGTTGGAGACACCTGTTTAAGGCACAGGATGTTATTCACTCATCATCACGGTATGCTAACACCTTGAGTTAAAGCCTTGTGTTCATCTTAACTTCGGATCCCGTTTCATGCGCTAGCCAAAAGAGTTGCCGATAACCAGCAACTCTAGCACATGTTTCAACAGATCCTACTGGGCCCAACCACAACGACGATGTGTGAACACAGCGGTTGGGATGTTTATGCGTCCTTTAAGAACAATTACACAAATTTTTAAAGTGCCTCAAGAACCTTCTTAAAATTGTTTACCAGCTTTCCTACTAGCCCGAGAGCTGGTGAACAATTTTAAGTAGGTTCTTGAGGCACTTTGAAAATTTGTGTAATAATCCTTGAAGGACCTCTAAACATAAAAGTCAAGGTCTGGCTGAAGAGTAGGGGTCCCCTACCAACTTTTGATTTTTTGTAACTCAAGGGTTGGTAGGGAGCCGCTACCCTGCAGCCAAACCTTGACTTTTATGTTTAGGGGTCCTTTAAAGAAAATTACAAATTTTCAAAGTGCCTCAAAAACCTACTTAAAATTGTTTTCCAGCTTCCCTACTATTTCTGGTCCCGCTAGGCTGTCTCAAGCATCAGCTAAGCGACGCATGTCAATATTTGTATAAGGTTAAAAGTGTTTAATACAATATAATGTGCTGCGTTAATCCTATGACAACTACTATTGTACATTTATAGAAGTGTCACGAATTTTAATCCAAATGCTGTTTACAAGAGAATTAATGAAGTAACTTGCTTTAAATAGATGAAAAAAATTCGTCTTATAAGTAATAACTTTAAGGGGATACTTAAATAAAAATTTACAGAAAGAAGAGGACTTATTGCCTATGTAAAGAAACAAGGTGTGCGACTATGCAGCCTTCTTGAACAGCCAATCACGTTTCTTATCTAAATTCGCCATTTTGGAGCGCGGCAATTTAAATTAAATAAACACGAATAAATATGGGTTAAACGAAATTTAGTTACATTGTATAACTAAGCCGTAAAAGACGGTCAAGTCCAATAGACTTTAAATCTACACATTTTTTTAATGAAACATTTGGATTTAAAATCTATTAAACAGAATCTTGCTAAAATATGTATAAAAAATCATGACAAATACAATTACTTAATCTCTAAATTATTAAAGAACTTCATTCAGTGTAAATTTAGTGAATGCACACATGCCACTTTTGACATTTATTTCACGCTCACAAAAATCAGTGCTTAGCTCTTTCGTCTTTTGGTATGCGAAAATATTGTATATTTAAATTTTTGTCTTTTTACTTCAGTTATGGCAATTTTTTACACTGCAAGCACGCATTTTTCAATACATTTTACATTAGATCTGCTAATTTGACAGTGTGCTGCATTACAATTGGGTTAACTTAGTTAACAAACAGACGAATTAGGGTCACGCTCTCGCACACACCTTAGAGCTAAATTTTTGTAGCTCCAAAATCCAGCGTTAGTACAGTTAAGTTGTTACTGAGATTTGAAAATGTCTTGTTTCTTCTCTGTCCAGATCTATAATATTGGACTGATTTGTAAGTTAGAATCGAGCTGATTTAAATGTTTAACATTTTGGGGGTTGTCAACAAAATGAAGTGGCGATATTTTGCCAACGGGTGACCGCTATGGAAGTTTTTATTTACTTTTGGTGTAAGCTCTAAGAATAAGAAAGGGAAAAGACTTTATAAAGGGCCCATTCAAAAGAACGAGGGAAAAACTACTCAGACAAAGTAGGAAAGACTTCGTATAACGGTGGGTAGCAAACAGGGCACGATAACCTAAGAGGACACCTTCACAAAATAGGTTCATACAGTGGAGACCCAAGTTGCAGAATGTGCCACGAGGGGGAAGAAACAGCCTACCATATCATGTGAGAATGTGAAGCGTTTAATCACAAAAGGTGGGTCATTTCATCAACCATCGACACCAGACGGGTTGTCGATATTACGACATAAGAGGAAAAGAAACAAAAAAGAAGGGGGAACCCCAGAGAACGCAATACATCGCCCGACATCTGTGATAACGCCGTGTTGTCCAATATGAGCCGTGTCACATATAAACCCTTTTACAAATTTATTTTTGGTGTTTTGTAAAAAAAAAATTAAAAAAAAAATTTTTTTTAAAAAGCTTTTTTGAAAAATTTTTTTTTGAGGGGTTTTATAAAAGAATATGGAAGTTGTGGGGATTTTTATCCGAAAATTTTTTTTTTTTATTTATATTTTTTAAATAAATTTTAAATAAAATATATTATTATATATATATATATATATATATATATATATATATATATATATATATATATATATATATATATATATATATATATAAAAAAATTTTTTTTTATTATAAAAAATTTTTTATTTAAGTTTTGTTTTTGTTAAAAGTTTCCCCAAATATTAATAATCTTTCAGATATCGATGGCTAGGTATGAAAACCCTGTATGGCACAGAAAAAAAATTTTTTGGGAGACACAAAAACTTTGTTATATTTTCCAGAAAGTTAAATTTTTTTACATGTTTTTAATTTAAACTAACCCCCAAAAAAATTTGAAGAAGAAAACACATTGAAAATGCAGCCTTTCCTGGATAAAATTTTCACACTAAATCTACTAATTTGGGAAGTGATCTACTTGGTTCATGTTTTTGTCTGTAGAGAGAAGCACTGCGCAGATGGAATTTTTGTAACAGCTGTTATATATAATAAACGTAATTTTTTAGCTAAAACCACCAGTAAGTTGTGGTAATACGAGGTTTTTATACTAAGCCATCGATATCATTTATTAGAATTTAAAGTTTTGTAACACAAAAAGGAAATAATTTACCTTTGTTAGGGTTAAATTCTAAATAGTATGAATTAAATTTAATATATTTTCGCTTCGGAAAAATAGATTAAATATGTAAAATTCAGCTACTTTGGCCCCATAGAAGCCTACATGAGCCTTTATAAAAAAAACCTTAAACGTTAAGGTTTTTTTTTATATTGTTATAGCGACCAAAATATAATTAATCAACGTAGTTTGCCGCGGTCTCCCTTCTTTGAAGAGACTATTAATGGAACAGACTGATATTTGTACAGTTTTCATACGCTTCGATTCGGTATGCCTCAAGAAGTTATGTGATCAGTACGCTGTTGCGAGTGGTATTAGAAATTTAAAAGAGGAACAATTATTGTAACGTTTGGTTTATGTGATTGACAAACCGTTTTAATGCAAGTTACTGTATATTATAAATACATTTTGAAATATATTTATTTTGATTCAATTATAAGATAGGTCTGTTTGTTATCAAGTTCAGAGTAGGAAAGTATAGGACCAAAAAGTGGAACTAAGTGTAAATAATTTCCGTATTTGATTTTTATACCAAACGCGTTTTAGACTTGTTTCAAAAAGTAAAAATGGCTTTATGGTTGTGTTTATAAATAAACAACCTTAAGTCTAGTAGTAAAAATGCATCTATTTTCACTACTTCACAAGTTAGAGTAATTAAGTGAAAACTAGTTTACACCAGAACTTATACCAAACACCTAGTCCTAAATTACACTAGCGAAAACAATCGTTTATTGACAAAATACTGTAAAATAGAGTACTTTATTTCTGGATAACAAACAGACCTGATATGACATTTTTTAGGGAAATTCATCTATAATATTTAGTGCTTTTGTTGCAAAAGAGAGCAGTTTGATATATTTCTAATGTTAAGGTTAAAGCCCCATGTAAACCCTTAATTATATCAAAAAGAATGTTAACACTTACTTTGATATATATTTAGTAACTGTAATATAAAAACAATATTGAATATATTTTTTTTTTGATCATATTATATAATTTGTTATTATTCTTTGTTGTTATTACAGTTTTATTTTATTTTGCTTTGTCGAAAAAATGTATAATCTTAACTGACAAAAAAACAATATTCTTATAACAATATTATTATTATTATTTTTATCAATAATTCGAATAGCTGTATTGTGACAATAATTTTCAACCATCATACGTCACCTTTTTTCTCACTGTTCTTGCACACCATCTACAACAATGAATGACCTTAATACCTGCAAGATCTCTTAGGCACCGCTTTCACGCTGTAATATTTACACACATTCTTGAGGGGAGAAACGACGTTTTAAAAGGTGTAAAGAATCAACCCCTCAAGAAGAATTCACCTCATTATGTCACAACTGGTTGTAGTGTTGGTAAAGTATCTATACATCTTTAGAATTTTAAAAGTTAGTTTCGGCTTTTATGACACATACATTACCTACAGTGGGGAAATCATAAGTTGTTAAAAGGGATTAAATAGTAGTATTGCATACAAGGGTAAATCAATTAATGCCTTCGAAATGATAATGGGTTTCATATAAGTTTAGAGAAAAGTATACAATCTATATTTTGTATATTCATATGTGTTTTGAATGTATTCTTGTTGTATTGTGTTGGAATTTTGACAACTATGAGATGAAAGAATGGGCATATTCGTAGACATTTTTTTTTTTATTTAAATGTACTGACTGCGCGGTTTTATTTAGTTAGCATGGATCTTCTCTTGGACGAGAGTGCAGAACAGTCACAAACAAAGGATGTCCCACCGGGTCCCCGTCTTTCGTTACAACCACACAGAGGTGTTCATTTATACCCCCTTTTTAAAAAGGTGTTTTTGCACTTGACAGTGTCCAGTAAGAACGCCTGTGACTAGACGAAGATTCGACCTAGGCATTGCCAAGGAATACTTAGCTGTATCTTTGTCAGGATAGTTCAGTAACTCCCTGGGAAAAATTACAGTTTACGGTTTTATCCAATCTTCTTGTAAACTGCTGATGAGAGTATCTCTTGATTACAGCCCTTATCGCAGACTCTGTCAGACCTACGAAAGATTCGGGTACAAAAGGTTTGGTCCCGGCAGCATTTATGGCCAACGAGTCAGCCATGCCTTTGGTGTGAGCGTGTCCTTTGTCCAGCAGAGGGTGACCACGTTACTACTGGAAGCGTGCACAAGGGCACGGTGATATTCTAATACCGGACCCGAGGATTCTCTTGGTCTCCTTAGGGCTAGTAGTATCTTTCTGCAATCCGTATGGATAAGCACGACTTATTTCTTTTGCAGCTATGGTTATGCCTGTAAGCTCAGTTTAGAGCACACTTGTCAACTCACCCATAGACTATTTCATGTTTAGGTTGAGTTATGAGATCTAGAATAAATTCAACATACCGTACCTTCTTGTGTGTAGATGTTGATTTCATCTGCCACGTTTGTGGAAAGTGTGACAGACATTCTTGGGCAACTTTTTAAATAGAATCTAACTATTTTAACTACAAAAAATTAAATTATGAATTATATTATTTGATTGTCCCTGGTACATAATTTATTAAAAGTAAAGTTGTTTAAAGTAAAGGACTGATGAGAGATACTATTATAATAATAGCTACAGGAAACCAGAAAATTTTTATCCAAGGGAATTTTAAACCCCTGGATGTATCTGGCTGTTTTTTTATAGATGGTTAAAGTATATTTCATAATTTATGTTTATGAAAGTTATCTGATTTTATGCTTTTGTAAACTAAAAAGAGACTTCTCAGCTGTCGGGCTAAATATACGGTTAAAAACAATTTTGTTCACCTATTCAGCATTTAAAAATACATGGTTTTCATCCAACTATAGTTAAAAGGGCCAAATTTGTGGCCCTTTTGTATTAAAAAAAATAAATAATAGTTAATTTGTTTTCTTTTAAAAAAGAACCAATAAATAAGAAATCGTATTTTAATTGTTTTAAATTAAATATTTTTTTAGTATTATTTTCAGGATACTACGGAAAAACATACACAAGATGGATAGTACACATTTTTTTTATTTGGGGAAAGCCGCAAACAAGGTCTAACTGTAAGGTATCCTACTTAAGAGTTTTAAGTTTTATTTAATATTAAATTTGCTCATACTCGTTTTGTGGAAAGAAATTTACCACCTAAAACCTATTGAGTCTTCCCCTTTAAAAATTGCACTTTATAGAAGTATTACGTACATACCAACCTACATTTGCATTATATTTCTTATCTAAAATCTTCAACTATTTAATTATATGTTTAAAAATAGATATTACCTATCACTTGACTTAATTCTTGGTAAAACGATATATATAATTATATACTAATTTAATATTTATTTCGTTAAGACTACCAAATAAGGTGTGTACGAAAAAACCTTATTTAGCTACAAAAATGCCTATATTTTTATATTTTTATGCAATTTTTAATTTCGCAAACTTTGCACTTTTATGTTTTTAAGGGAGTTGAATACTTTTCTTTAAGGAAGCCTTTTTAATTTACAAAATACAAAGTTAATATAAAGGAAAAAAGTTGTAAAATTAGAGAACTCATATTAGAGCGTACATACATTTTAAATAATATCAATCGAATGTACCCGCTAAACGAATTATTGAAATGTTTAGTTTAACCACTGCGTTTGACGTGTTTAATGGATTTGGCTTATTTCGTCATTAATCATATAGGTTGTGTCAAAGTTTTCACCAAAATAATAGTAGTTTTTTGAAAATAGTTTACCAGCTTCAAACGCCATTTAAATTTTTTTAAATTGTTTATAAAAATTCGTAAATATGTTGCCGCAAAAATATAAATTATCCTTATATATTTTAAGTAATTTTATGTAATTTTATTAAAAAAAAAAGATTATAAAAACAAATCCAGAGAGAGCGGTTAATACAACTCCATTTAGGAGGATATCCATTAATTTCTGTGGGCCGACGTCACTAACGGATGCCATTTAAAACCAATTTATAAAAAGTTTTTGTGACTTGCGCTTTCAATATATTATGTCACGGTAGTAATATGATAACGGTCCAATTTCAGAGTTCTTACGACTTATGGAAAATCGAAATTTATTCTATATTTGCAAGCGTTATTATCTTATACAGTATATTCCATAATTATTAAAAATTCCTAACAACAAGTTTTTTTTTAAGCCAATGTCATTTGGACACAAAATTGCGTTACAGTATGGTTTACCCTAAATTCTAACTAGTTACCGGATTCTAGTAACGCTAATAGCATAACTGCACTATTTTGTGACAGATAAGGTACCCCTAATAGCGGAAATGTTATCATCAGATTTCTTAGTTATCATGGTTAATACCGTAAAATTTTAAGAGTCTGCAGAAATTTGTTAATTGCAAATGTTTACTACACAATAAGGAAAAGAAAGTTTCAAGACAACTAGTATTTCAAAATTTAAAGAATAAACATAAAGTGTCAACGTTAAAGTCGAAACATATAGGATTTTTTTAATTAATAGCAAAGTTTATAAATATAGATACTTTAAAATAAACTTTAGCATTGGTTTTTGCTTTAAGTTGGACCAAAACTAATGTGGAGACTAAATATCATTCGTAACCTCGCATTGTCTTTAGAAAAAAAAACGCAAAAGTGGAATTTTTTATTAAGATTTAGAAAAATCTCGTTTGGATTTTTTTTTTTTATATATTTATAACCATATACCAAATTTTATTTTGTATATGGTAAATTTGTTTAGATTTTACCATTTTAAGCTTGACCCTAAAAGAGTACATGACGCCTATTACTTTTTTGATAGCACCAACAATAACGTAGATATCTATAACAGTGACAAAAATTGGATACACTGTACATTACTGGTAGGCGTAAGATAAAATTACTTTAGAAAAAAAAAAGCATTTAGGCATTAAGTAACATTTTTTAAATTTGGGGGCAGTGGATTAAACCAGTCTTTAGATTTTTGAAAAAAAAATTTTTTCCTTCCTGTGTCTCTAAAACGTAGCATTTTTGCACGAATATTTATATAAGATTTTGTTTTTATCATGTCATATGCTAAGGTTTCGGACAGTGTTTAGGAAACACTCGGTACTGATAAGAACATTTTCCATAAAGTCACCTGACTTAAAACATTGGCACTTCATTAAGGAACATCCCGTATATTTCTCGTTAAAATATGAAAAACAAGACGTACAAATTTAATAATGCAATAGTTAGTTCCAAACTAAATATTTTGCAGACCTAAGTAGTATTTATTATTATTATTATTATTAAATTCTTTATTTAGCAAATATTTCAGCTAATCAATAATTTACATAGGGAAATACTTATTAAACCTATTAATATAATTAAAAACCTTAAACCTATCAAAACTAAAAATTGGGTATTTACAGCCACTTTAAACCAATTAAAAAGGTAAGTCACGACCAAGAAAATAAAAATATAAAAAAAGAACAACCCAAAACCACATAACAGTTTTAAAATACCCTGACCTCTTCTTCAGTGTAAAATCCGCTGCCTCTAGAGGTTTTTCTTTCCTCTTTAAAGCGTTAAATCTTAAAGTCTCGCGTTAATAAACTGCCTCTTATTGCACTTAAGACACCCATGGTACATTTATTAATGTTTAAGCCTTTATGAACTGTTACAGGATAAAAAAAAAATAATTCAATGCTAAATTATGACTATAAACTATTAATTTAAAATCGATATAGTGTAAATCGGTTTTAATTGGATTTAACTTAAAAATAATGTATGGTTGTAAAGCTGAAAAAGCTCAAGTACTATCCAGCATTAAAGATGGGTGGGCAATACGTGCACTAGAAGATCTTACCCGAGGAAGCAAAAACACTGATTTAGGAATTAAGCAACGTTGAATTCAAGACTGGTCTTTAAAAAGAAAAATTGCTACTGGTCCGGCACGCATTTCCGTCCCTGAACAAGATGATGCATTTCTGGGATATCTAGGGGCAAATCTTTTTAAAACCGCAACATACGTTATCATTGACACAGGATTTCTTGCGTCTCAACCTACCGTTAGCAAAGGAGACAAAAAATTTGACTTAAAAACCGCGTAACTGCGAAAAAAATGATACAGAAAACGGAAACAGTCGCCTTTACCAATACCTCCTATAAGGAGGTATTGCCTTTACTTTCACGTT